>LPNX011060325.1:22965-43673 GCA_001517045.1 Pseudotsuga menziesii | reverse complement strand
GGATTGGTGCCCTCACAGGTTGGTGCATGTAAATAGCAAGTTAGTGCTTGTGTGGAGGATTGGTGTCCTCACAAGTTGGTGCTTGCACAAAGGATTGGTATCCTCATAGGTTGGTGCTTGTAAACAACAAGTTTTCTCTTTCTCAAAGGGATTGGTTTTCCTTTCAGATTGGTGTCTGCAAATTTTGTGAGTAGGTGCTCACACCATTATTGAATATTGGTGTCTCCCAACATTTCACGTAACACAAGATTCTATCTATATAAAGTTTCTTTATAAATACTTTGCGCACAATTTTTTGTATGCTATTGCTTGATCTGGTATTGGTGTATGTGTTAACATTGGAAAATTACCAGAGGTTGTAAAGGCTATTCCCAGGTAACAACAAAAACCACTTTAAAAGAGAAAACTGGTTTTTTTTCTTTTCAGAGAGGGATCTCTCACATAATATTAACAAGGCCAGATATGTATAAGCAGAATTGTTTGTAATTGATAAGATTGGTTGAAACAGAACACATGACCATTGGGCAATGGAGTCAAGATATGAATATAGATAAACAGAACTTATGCATGGAAGTTCAACAGAGGCAAGATAGCTACTCAGTCACAGTCAAATTTGATTGTCTGGTGGTAAAGGAAGAACATGAACATACCATTAACACAGAGCATTATAAAAATGAATTCTGTATCAACTTTAGAAGAAAGGCTTGTTGAATATCTGAAAAGAGCAGCTAGAGCATAATAAATGTGAATTCTAAACTGTTATACACTCATTTCAGACATGAAAGAATATATAATGGAAAGATAAACTGAAAAAACATTCACATGGGAAAGAAAGTACAGATTGCAACATGGAATAACACAGAAATCTCTGCAAAATGTCAACTTTCAGCTCTGTAATTTTATTAAAAGTTACTTGAATACACAGATCTTGAAAATCTCATGGGTTTCAACCCTTTCTTAATCAAAAGTCTGAATACTTATATATTGCTCCTTGAGTTGAACAATTAAACCTAACTATCTAACGGTTTAAACTGTTTATTACATGTGTCGAAGTGCTTGTCTATTACAAAGCAAATCTGAGATAACAAACTTCTTTAACTAAATGAAATTAAAATAACATTTTATCATAAACTATATCCTTGGCTGAAATTCCTTTGCGCTGTCTTCATGGTTGTAATTTATATTTACTTGATCCAAATTGCTGAACTATTATCCACTGTTTTGGCTTAGGTAAATCTGCAACAACCATTTCATGTGCCAGAACTATGAGCTCCATGCTTTTTGCATATGAAAGATTAGGCACCTTGGCACATGTGACTTTGAAATCAAACAATAACTAGAACTCTTCAGCTAGTTTATCAAACACGACTCTTCCCGACAGAGCCTGTTTCATATCTTGAAACTTACTGTGGTCTAACCTGCAATTTACCAATTTCTCTAGATATTCCTCCTGAGACAATAATGGTTCCATTTCCTCCCAAAAGAAAGGAATTCTCTTGTTTACCAATGGATTGAATAAGTTAGTCACTTCTTCGACTCTATGACTTATAATGTCAACTTTGGCATGTACAGTATCCAACATTCTGTATTTTCCAATTACTTTTCTAGCCCGAGAGGCAATGACAACTTTGTCTTGGATACCAAACCTGTTGACTTGATCTTTTGACGAGGCACTTAAAAAATTGATAGCATTCTAAGCTACCTCCATTGGTTTCTTATTTAATCCCTGCTTTACTATCAAAATGTTTTGTCTGGCTGCTTTCAGAGCACTCTCCTGATCTGCAATAAAATCCAAATATGGTCTAAACTTATTAGTTTCTTTAATAATTTCATCCCAAATCATATGTTTGGCTCCTTGCAAGGCCATTTGACCAACCACTTGCTTTGTTAGCTTAGTATTTTGATTTATTAACTCTTTACATCTCTGCTCCAGTTTCTTCTTTTTTTCTTCTTTTTTCAGAGATATATCTTCTAGATTCTGGTTCTGTTGTTTTAATCCTATGAGCTCTACCTCTTTCAACTTTAACTGAGACATTGCTTCAGAAAGAGAGGTTTTATCTACTTCTACAGAAAGAACAGTAGACTGATTTTTAACTTTTTTAGATTTTTCCTGCAATTCTTTTTATTTTGCTGCCAGCTTAGCTTTTAGGTCCTTCTCACTTTCTACCAGAAGCTTAGCATATTTTTCCCATTGTTTTTCTTTTTCTTCAAGCTTTAACAACTTGGCTTTACAATCAGTCAATTCAATGTTCAATTCTTTTTTCTCCTTCTCAAACTTTGTCAATTCAGAAGTTTGAATAAGCTGAGTAGAAGGGATTTTCAGCTTCTTTTTCAGCACTTGAACTTCTTTCTCTTTTTCTTCAAATAGCTTTTGTGCCACTGCTCCTTTGTTTGATTTCCCATCAACCTTCAACAAATCATCCTGCAACTTTTTAATCTTGATTCGAAGGGCCTTGTTTTCAACCCTTTCTTTCCTTAGGAGGTCCTGGGATTTCTTTTTATTTGTCTCCAATTTAAATACTTGCAATGTAGATCTGAGCAATCTTGTATATAAAATATCACTTGTTTCTCTATGAAAATGTATTATATCTGTGGTAGGCATATTTTCCAAATTCATATTCACCTCTGATACCTTATTGCCAATAGTCATGGCCAAACTTAGGGTATCTTTCGCATGGTCCCTTACAGTTTTCAATGTCACATTTGGCTTGGGAAACTGTCATACTTCCTCATATAATTTCACTGTCTCATCAAAAGTTTTATCAGCGTTTTCCATGTAGGTGTTTAATCATTCCTCCTTTGATGAATATTTATTAGGAGTTAATCCATCAAACACGTATTCTTGAATTTCCAGACCAGTTACATTGGGTTGTTCTTGTTTCTTTTTACCTTTCATACCGCTTTTCTTCACCTGCACCATTTTTCCTTCTTGTTCAGTTTTTGCTTCTTTGGTGTACTAGCAGTATCTACTTCTTCAGTATCCATGAAATCTGAATGCTCTCTTTTCTTGGAAGTTCTTGAAAAACTCATTAAGGAAGAGATATTACCAGCAACTGCAACTATATTAGAAAGATCCATGGGAGGAGAATTATTTCTAGCTAAGGAAGATAAAGAGCCTTGTTCCATGCTGACATTATCTGGAGCTTTGTCAGGATAATCTTCCCAATTAGCTGCCTACCTGAGTCCAGCTACTTCATTGTGTTCAAAAGGCTTATTGTTATTTTCCTGTCTTCTTTTGGAAATTACTTGATGTGGATCATAGTTGATTGCAATTCCCAAAGAAAACCCCATGCTCTTGAGAATATTATCAATTATAGATAAAGCAACGCTACTTTTAACAACATATGGCCCTACCTCCCAGGGAAATTTCATATCCAAACTCTTCCTGAAATTTACAATGTGTTCCTCTTCCACTGTAAGCTTTAGTCTAAGAAATTCCAAAGAGAAAATCCCTGTTGTTAGAAAGGCTGGAAGAATATAAGGTTGATGCATAAATCCATACAATCTTATAATGGTTTCAAATTCTGAAAGGAACCAGTCCCCTATCATTTTACTAGGGGAAAGCTGCAATATTTCCTTCATCTCTGGTAATACTCTGGGCAATCTTTCCTGAAAGAAAACATTGTATATTTCTGCCATCAAACCATTCATAAACTTGCAATAATTCTGGGTCATTTCATCAGTAAGTACCAATTCAAGAAACTGTAGGCTATCTTCATTGTGTGACAAGAATATCTTCAGCAAAAAGGATTGAAATCTAAAAACTCTAATATCGTGGAAGTTGACTAACTGAGAACGAATATTCTCATCTAGGAACTCATCAAATTTAAAGCAACAAGATTGAAATGACTAACCTGGAAGTTCAGACTCAACTGGGCAAGTACTTAGGACAAACAACAGACTCAATAGTGACTCTGTAACATAGCCATTAGTATCTAACCCCAAAAATTGGCTGGCTAAGGTAATACAAGACTGGGTTTCTTCATTGAACAGAACTAGGTCAATAGGATAAGATAGACCTATAAACTCACTATCAGGATTCAAACATGACTTTAAAAAGGATTCTTTACTCTCAGTTGTAGATTCTTGGAAGAAATGAATGACATTTTCCTCTTTGTATTCTTGGGATAAAGGAATAAAATCTTCTGGGACAGATAGGGATTTACGGATAACAGAGACCTGAACATGGCAAAGGGCCCTAGACTTAGTTTTATTCATAATGACTCCTCCAGTAGCAGAAAAGTTATTTGCACACCACTTGACACATTCTGGGCAATTAGGGGTCTGGTCGACAGAGAAAAAGTAAAAGAAAGATTTGAAAACACCATGGGTATCACTACCCTGGTCCTTAATAATTTTCAACTTATTCTTAGTTGTTTCAATTGTTTCATTCATTAAAATAGGATCAGAAATTTTAGCATTCTTGTCTTCAAAAATTTTCTCATCCTTCTGGTAGGAAACCCCTAATTCTTCATTATCCTCCACTTCTATCACCTTTATCTCATCCATACTATCCATTTTTAGAAATACTTTAAAGGTTTCAGAGTGCCTACCTTGTCAATTAGCACGGTGTTCAGATTCATCCACACTGGCACTTCACACACAATCAAGGTTACCTTCAATTCCATAGCTCAGAAAAAACAAACTTTTGAAACTCAACGTAGATGCCTTTTATAATTTTTATGCTTCATAAGCATGGCACACCTCCCGCAATATAGACCATAGATTTACTTTTCCTCCAAATATGAATTGTCTAAGTGCACAATCTCAACACCAATATTCGATACTAACTCCCTGCACAACTTGATTCGGTGGAATCAATACTAGCCTTTGATCTGTAAACTGCCTTCATCAGGACCATTCAATTGTGGAAACTTTAGACATTCCGCAAATCCTTTCATAACTGATTTATCAAGCAATTTACATTTGCTGAATGCACTGTATCCGTTGATCACAACCCGAGTGTTATTGGAACCATTGATCAGCGTGGCCCCTACCACTTTCCTCGGATTCAAAATTAAACTTTCTCCGCGCTAGTTAAATCCGTAGAATTACTCCTGAATGTATATCTATCTCAGATTTCATCCTGTCCATCAAAACTTACCATTTGTTAACCCATTCTGCGAATTGTAAAAATTCTTTTATCCTTTCATCTCCAATCCCCATAATGCTTCTCCGTCGTTGATCTACAGTGTGTTAAATCTGGGTCCTCGATCTTTAACCCATTTTATCTCCATTCCGCCGATGAGATAACTTCAATTTATTCCCCATCTTTCATCGACGGAACAATCTACCACCGTAGATCAAACCCCTCTTTTCATCCAACGTTCCATAATGAAAGAATACGATCACCCATTAACCTAAGGAGTGCTTTCACCCAAAATTTTCACATATGCATATTTTCAAACCCTTTAATCAAATAATCCACAATTTTTCAATCATGGTGCTAACAGTATGATCTATAAAGTGAGAAGTTGTTCAAATTGTAAAAGTTGTATTTGATACTGATTCACCCTCCCCTCTCAGTATCAACTAAGGTCTAACAATTGGTATCATAGCAAGTTCCTTTAAATACAGTTTAATCACTGGAAGGAAGATCACTGCGCAAATTTAGATTACTACACAAATATGAATAGACAGGAAGGTTATTCAGTAAACAGGGCACAACATTTTGATGGAACCAATTATGCTTTCTGGAGCATAAGAATGGAATTCTTTTTAAAGTCACTCGGGGTTGATGGTTGGAAGGTTTTCAAAAATGGTTATAAGGTTCCAAACACTATACCAACAGATGCAATTGAGAAAAATTGTATGAATACAATGCAAAAGCTAAAAATGTAATACTATTTGGCTTAATAGAATCAAAGTTCACAAAAGTCATGAAATGCAAATCAATAAAACAAGTGTTAGGATTAAATAATCCTCCCTTGTCCATATATAGTCTATTTGATCATCTTGGCTAACTTAGGAGTCATTCGGATGAGTTTGGTGCCACCATGATATTGGTGCCACCGGTGCCAATCCCTAACATTCTAGGAGCCACTCTGAGTGTCACCAACAGCTTCCATCAGTTGGTTGTGGTAGGTAGGTAGTTATGCCGATTCAACCTCCAGTTACCATCAGTTAGATCACTCTCAATTAGTCTAGTGCCAATTTTGCATGCATGCATGGGGAGTTGCGCATTTTTCCACCTACCCCAACTGTTAACTGATTGTTAAACTGATTTAGACATCATGGGTTAGACTAGTTGCTCCCATGCAGTGATTTAGACACACCGTGTTAGCCAGTTGGCCAGGTTTAGTTGGTAGGTTTGAATCTTATCCACATGATTCGAATTCTTCTTATTGTAACACCATTGTATTACTGATGGGTCAAATGAGATTAATGTTGTAATTAACTGATCAATTCTTATCAGATTTGTCTCAAATTTGTTTTGTTCAATGTAACACTGTCTTTGATATTCCACTGCATAATTCTACTTCTCAATTGCTCTCATTTTCATGTAGATCAATGGTTCATAAATTTAGCATGGTATCAGATCCGTGTTCAGGCTAGCAACAAGTCTTGTCTGATCTCCATTGTAAACCATAAGTAGCTGTGTTTCCACATAAATTCTGGAACAATAACCTTGCTCCCTCTAGATTATGAGAGAAGTCTATCCATGTGTGAGAGACTCTGAAAAAGTGTACATGTCAAGGTGGAAAGGCTTGAAACTGACATGATTGTGAATTGAATTGGTTTTTGCAGTGTTATTTGTAGGTACCTACTTAGCTTCTCGATGAATTGACTATTTTGCATACAGAAAGATGGATTCTTCAGGTCTCGTACCCTGAATCCTTGCACCCTTCCACTACTCTGATTGGAGGGAAGATATGTAGGAATCCTTGCACAAGATTGGCCTGTTTAGGATGACAATGGGGAGAGAAATTGAGCCCCAACAGTATGTTGAGAAGAATAAATTCTTGAATTGACTCGATGAGGAATTCGACTTCATGTGCACTTATATCTCCTGGGGTCTTTTGTTCCACATTGAGGGACTAAGGACTCCGAAGGAAGCTTGGGATAAGCTTGAATCTTTGTTTGGAAAAAAAGATGAGCTTCGTGGGCATATTTTGGAGAATGAGCTCATTGCTCTACATCCTAGCAGTTTTGAATCTATTCAACAATTCTTCAAAAAGTACAAGTCATTAGTGCTGCAATGCAAACAGTGTGGATTAGAGAGGAAAGATAAGAAACTTGTGCTGTCAGTACTGAGCAAGCTTGGATTTGAGTACTTAGTCTTTTTCTCTACATTCCGTTCTAGAATAGCGTTCATCCCTAATTGGAAAATGCCTTCTTTAGATGCTTTTGTTGAGTCCTTAATACAAGAGCAAGATAAATTGGTTCAAATGGGAGTGATTCAAACCTCCAAGAATCAAGCACTCTTGATGATAGACTCGAACAATGCACAAGCAAGGGGGAAGCACAAAGGGAAGAAGACCAAAAACATTGATTCGAATCCAAAGGAGAATCAAAGATCTTCTGATGGAGCCTTGGGTTCCAAGAAAAAGAAGAAATTTGAGAAGACTAAGTGTCCATACCTTATGAGAGGCTTTCATCCAGAAATCCAGTACATGAAGAAGACGATCGATCATCTGTCAACACTCCTTGAACATAACAATATTTCCCTCCCGCAAGGAGCAAAGAAATATGATGTTGGACAACCAACAAAACATCATGAGAGATGGCATGCCTCGAAGGCAGGCCTCACTCAATCAAAATATTACTTGATAGATTCTGGAGCATCCAACCACATGGTTTCCTCCAGGGAATTCTTCACCACTCTCACTTTATGAGGAGCACCTAGAATTCACACTCCCAAATTCCAACTGTTGTTAGAGGTTATATTCAAATACAACATAGTGAGTTCAATAATGTTCTCTTTGTGCCCTCTCTTGCAGCAAATCTGTTGTTTGTTTATCAGATGTCTCATACAGGATCTCCCAAGAGAGTTACATTGAACTCTGACTCGGTAGAAATCATTGAAAAATCTACTGGAAATTTCATAGCGAAAGGGTTTGTTAACCATGCCTCAAAGGCATATGATTTCTCTCATTTCTTTCTTACTTCACATCCAACAACTTTATTGACTCATGCCAATAACACCAACAAGTTGCGGCATGAGAGATTTGGGCATCTCAATTTCAAATATCTCCAGCAACTTCACAATGACAAAATCGTTGAGGGATTTCCACTCATCCAAACATCAGACATAGTATGTCCTAGTTGCTTGATAGGTAAGAATCCATAGAAGAGGTATAAATTTGGGAAGGAAACTAGAGATCCCTCTACACTTGATTTCATACACAGTGATGTTTCAGGACCAATGACTACAACATCAATCAACTGTTCTAGGTATTTCCTTACTTTTATTGATGATTGTTTAAGGTTCTGCTGGGTATATTTTATGAAGCAAAAGTCATAGGTATTCAAAAATTTTAAAGTTTTTAAAGCCTTGGTTGAGAATAGTTTCAGACATAATATCAAGTCCATTAGTTCAGATAATGGAGGTGAATACATTAAAAGATATTTTCAGTAGTATTGTGAATCAGAGGGGATTCAGATGAAACACCTAGTTCCATACACACCACAACAGAATGGTGTGGCTAAGAGAAAAAATAGATCATTGAAGGAGATGGAAACCTATCTTCTCCAAGCCAAAAGTATCCCTCCTCTTCTTTGGGATGAAGTTATAAACTGTGCTTCATACATACATAATAGAGTGCCTCACAAATTAGTGATTGGGGCCACTCCTTTCGAAGAACTGCATGGGCAGAAGCCTGATGTCTCTCACTTGAGAGTCTTTGGTTCCAAAGCTTGGGCCAGAATACCTATGGACAAGAGAAAGGCCTTCCAAGCCCAGAGTAGCAAATGCATACTGCTGGGATATTTTGAGGATGCAAAAGCATATAAATTAATGGATCTTGAAACTAGGAAGTGCGTCATAGAGCACAATGTTCACTTTGAAGAAGAGCGTAGTGTTCAGTTTGAAGAAGATCAGTTTCTTGATCAACCACAATCTGAAGAAAAAGGAGGTATAAACACTCTTCCATTTCCATTTGATGATGTTATTTTGTCTAATGTTTCAGATTCATATGAAGAGGAACAAGATCATCATGATCTTGATATTGAGGTTGTACCTCATGAGAATCTAGATCTAGATCCAACTTCCATTCCAAATTAGTCGCCTAAGCCTAAATGGGCCCAAAATATCATTGAAGAAACTAGGGATGGTGCGGGGAATCCATTGGAAAAAAAGAGAACACGGTCCCAGTATTAGAATAAACATGTTTCACTCTCTCACACAGCTTTGCTATCTACAGAGTTTTGCAACAAACGTCCAAGTAAATTCTACTTGATGATAGTGAATGATCAACAAATTGGCCCACTGAAGAACAAAATTGATCATTCCATTCCTCCTTCAGAAAGAAGAAACACAAATAACATTCATCATATCAGAAGAAAATTGATAGGTTCACATGCACATTCTCAGTATGCTGCTGCACAGAAGAACCAAAATACTACATTGTTTTTGCATAGTGCTGCAAACTGCCACAAAAGTTTTACATGTTATTACCCAAAGAAGAAACTTTTCTCTCAAGTATAACTTATTTTCCTGATTCCTGCTTATTTGGGGGGGGGGGGGGGGGTGTTTCCCATGAGGTTTTCCCCTTTTTCCTTAGTTTATTAAGCAGTTTTTATTTTTCATTAGATTGTATGGGTGGATTTTGGCTTAGTTTCCAGGGCCTAAAGTTGTCCAAGTTAGGATTAAATAATACTCCTTTGTCCATATATAGTCTATTTGATCATCTTGCCTAACTTAGGAGTCATTTGGATGAGTTTGGTGCCACCATGATATTGGTGCCACTGGTACCAATCCCTAGATTCTAGGAGCCAATCTAAGTGCCACCAGTAGCCTCCATTAGTTAGTTGTGGTAGGTAGGTAATGATGCCGAGTCAACATCCAGTTACAATCGGTTAGATCACTCTTAGTTAGTCTAGTGCCAATTTTGCATGCATGCATGGGGAGTGGTGCCTTTTTCCACCTACCCCAGCTGTTAACTTATTGTCAAGTTGATTTAGCTTATTGTTACACCATTGTATTACTGTTGGTTTAATGCATATTAATGTTGTAATTAAATTATCAATTCTTATCATATTTGTCTCAAATTTGTCTTGTTCAATGTACACTGTCTTTGATATTCCATGGATATTCCATTGCATAATTCTACTTCTCAATTTCTCTCATTTTCTTGTATATCAATGGCTCACAAAGTTAACAAGAAGTGTGGGACTAACTTCAGAAAATTTATAAAGAAGATGATATAGTAAAAAGGGAAAAAATACAAACTCATGGAGGACAATTTAAGAGTCTCAAGATGAAGGAAGATGAAAACACTACATACTATTTTCTCCCTGTAGATGAAATAATCAACGCGATTAGAGGCATTGACAAATAAATTGAAGAAGAAATAGTTTTACAAAAGGTGTTGAGATCTCTACCTATGAGATTTCATTCCAAGGTTTAAGTTCTGGAAGACGGGAAATATCTTGACAACGTAACAATGGATGAACTCCATGAAGTTCTCATTGCTTATGAAATCAGAAATGAAACAGAAAACCCTACAAGAAAGGAAGCAATCTTCAAGGCTTCCAAAAGAGAAAAATAAAACAAATAAGTCACATGTAACAGCTCCTCTGATGAATCTGATAATGAAGAAGCAAACTTTGTGAATAAACTTAAGCGAGGTCGTGCAAAGTACAAAGGTAGGCTACCTTTTAAATGATTTGAATGTGGTAAAATAGGTCACTTTTCTTCTAAATGTCCTTACAGGGAAAATAGAGATAGTAATGATGAGGAGGATCATAATCATAATGAAAGAATAAAGACATACAAAGGAGGAAGATCTTAAAATAACCAAAGGATTAGTGAACAAAAAGAAAATCCTATATTCCAAAGAGAACAACAACTCATCAGATGATGATAGTGACGATGATACAAGAGAACTATTCTTGATGACAATAAAAGAAGAACATGAAAATGAGAACTCTGGGGATGAAGCGAATGCTAAAGGATAGTTTGAAGGAGAACTTGTCAGCTCTTTAGATGATTTAAAGGAATCAAGAATGAAGAATATTCAACTAAAAGAACAAATGTTGAAGTACGAAGAGCAAGTCAAAGGAGTTAGAAAAATATAAGCATATCTAATAAGATAGTTAAAAGAAAAGGAAATAAAATGTGAGGAAATGGAGATTGAAATAACTTCCTTGAAAAGAGAATTACAAAAGGCAAGCATCCAAATAAGTTATCAAAAAAAGTTTGGTATCAACTTTATAGTATTAGATGAAATCACCTGCAGTCAAATACCATCTTTAGATAGGTCTGGATTAGGATATGAACAAGATAATGACAAGAAGGGTCGATCTCAATTATGTCTAACTCCGAAGTAGGAACAAAAATATTTGCTAATGTTATTAAGAAATCTATCAAAAGGGAAAACAACACAATGAACAACCAACAATCATTTTATTCAAACAAAGGAGATGTACCATCTACATGACCTCCCATTCCCAGATATCAAACTCTCTTCTTGGGTATTCTCTAAATTATTTGTGACTGTTTTTAATTAGAATTTTTCTTTTATTACAAAACATGTGAGAAAACATATATTCTTATCCCTTAAACCTATATGTTCTTATTTAGAGAATACCCAAAAGTTTCACTATCTCATATAAAGTTTTATCATCCTTTTCCATGTAGGTGTTCAATCATTCCTCCTTTGATGAATATTTATTAGGAATTAATCCATCAAACACGTATTCTTGAAGTTCTAGACCAGTTACGTTGGGTTGTTCTTGTTTCTTTTTACCTTTCATACTGCTTTTCTTCACCTGCACCATTTTTCCTTCTTGTTCAGTTTTTTGCTTCTTTGGTGTACTAGCAGTCTCTACTTCTTCAGTATCCATGAAATCTGAATGCTCTCTTTTCTTGGAAGTTCTTGAAAAACTCATTAAGGATGAGATATTACTAGCGACTGCAACTAAATTACAAAGATCCATGGGAGGAGAATTATTTCTAGGTAAGGAAGATACAGAGTCTTGTTCCATGTTGACATTATTTGGAGCTTTGCCAAGATAATCTTCCCAATTAGCTGCCCACCCGAGTCCAGCTACTTCAGTGTGTTCAAAAGGCTTATTGTTATTTTCTTGTCTTCTTTTGGAAATTACTTGATGTGGATCATAGTTGATTGCAATTCCCAAAGAAAACCCCATGCTCTTGAGAATATTATCAATTATAGGTAAAGCAGCTCTACTTTTAACAACATATGGCCCTGCCTCCCAGGGAAATTTCATATCCAAACTCTTCCTGAAATTTACAATGTGTTCCTCTTCCACTGTAAGCTTTTGTCTAAGAAATTCCAAAGAGAAAATCCCGGTTGTCAGAAAGGCTAGAAGAATATAAGGTTGATGCATAAATCCATACAATCTTATAATGGTTTCAAATTCTGAAAGGAACCAGTCCCCTATCATTTTACTAGGGGAAAGCTGCAATATTTCCTTCATCTCTGGTAATACTCTGGGCAATCTTTCCTGAAAGAAAACACTGTATATTTCTGCCATCAAACCATTCATAAAATTGCAATATTTCTGGGTCATTTCATCAGTAAGTACCAATTCAGGAAACTGTAGGCTATCTTCATTATGTGACAAGAACATCTTCAACAAAAAGGATTGAAATCTAAAAACTCTAATATCGTGGAAGTTGACTAACTGAGAACGAATATTCTCAGCCAGGAACTCATCAAATTTAAGGCAACAAGATTGAAAGGACTGACCTGGAAGTTCAGACTCAACTGGGCAAGTACTAAGGACAAACAACATACTCAATAGTGACTCTGTAACATAGCCATTCGTATCTAACCACAAAAATTGGCTGGCTAAGGTAATACAAGACTGAGTTTCTTCATTGAACAGAACTAGGTCAATAGGATAAGATAAACTTATAAACTCACTATCAGGATTCAAACATGACTTTAAAAATGATTCTTTACTCTCAGTTGTAGATTCTTGGAAGAAATGAATGACATTTTCCTCTTTGTATTCTTGGGATAAAGGAATAAAATCATCTGGGACAGATAGGGCTTTACGGATAACAGAGACCTGAACATGGCAAAGGACCCTAGACTTAGTTTTATTCATAATGACTCCTCCAGTAGCAGAAAATTTATTTGCACACCACTTGACACATTCTGGGCAATTAGGAGTCTGGTCGACGGAGAAAAAGTAAAAGAAAGATTTGAAAACACCATGGGTATCACTACCCTGGTCCTTAATAATTTTCAACTTATTCTTAGTTGTTTCAATTGTTTCATTCATTAAAATAGGATCAGAAATTTCAGCATTCTTGTCTTCAAAACTTTTCTCATCCTTCTGATAGGAAACCCCTAATTCCTCATTATCCTCCACTTCTATCACCTCTATCTCATCCAGACTATCCATTTTTAGAAATACTTTAAAGGTTTCAGAGTGCCTACCTTGTCAATTAGCACAGTTTTCAGATTCGTCCACACTGGCACTTCATACACAGTCAAGGTTACCTTCAATTCCACAGTTAAGAAAAAACAAACTTTTGAAACTCCACATAGATGCTTTTTATAATTTTTATGCTTCATAAGCATGGTGCACCTCCCGCAATATAGACCGTAGATTTACTTTTCTTCCAAATATGAACTGTCTTAGTGCACAATCTCAACACCAATATTCGATACTAACTCCCTGCACAACTTGATTCGATGGAATCAATACTAGCCTTTGATCTGTAAACTGCCTTCATCAGGACTATTCAATTGTGGAAACTTTAGAGATTCTGCAAATCCTTTCATAACTGATTTATCAAGCAATTTAGATTCGCTGAATGCACTGTATCCATCAATCACAACCCGAGTGTTATTGGAACCATCGATCAGCGTGGCCCCTACCACTTTCCGCGGATTCAAAATTAAATTTTCTCCATGCTAGTTCAATCCGCATAATTACTCCTGAATGTATATCTATCTCAGCTTTCATCCTGTCCATCCAAACTTTCCATTTACTAACCCATTCCGCGAATTGTAAAACTTCTTTTATCCTTTCATATCCAATCCCCAGAATGCTTCTCCGTCGTTGATCTGCAGTGTTTTAAATCTGGGTCCTCGATATTTAACCCATTTTATCTCCATTCTGCCGATGAGATAACTTCAATTTCTTCCCCATGTGTCATCGACGGAACAATCTACCACCGTACATCAAACCCCTCTTTTCATCCAACGTTCCATAATGAAAGAATATGATCACCCATTAACCTAAGGAGTGCTTTCACCCAAAATTTTCACATATGCATATTTTCAAACCCTTCAATCAAATAATCCACAATTTTTCAATCATGGTGCTAACATTATGATCTATAAAGTGAGAATTTGTTCAAATTGTAAAAGTTGTATTTGATACTGATTCACCCTCCCCTCTCAGTATCAACTAAGGTCTAACAATTGGTATCATAGCAAGTTCCTTTAAATACAATTTAATCACTAGAAGGAAGATCACTGCGGAAATTTAGATTACTACACAAATATGAATAGACAGGAAGGATATTCAGCAAACAGGGCACAACATTTTGATGGAACCAATTATGCTTTCTAGAGCATAAGAATGGAATTCTTTTTATAGTCACTTAGGGTTGATGGTTGGGAGGTTGTCAAAAATGGTTATAAGGTTCCAAACACTATACCAACAGATGCAATTGAGAAAAATTGTATGAATACAATGCAAAAGCTAAAAATGTAATACTATCTGGCCTAATACAATCAAAGTTCACAAAAGTCATGAAATGCAAATCAATAAAACAAGTGTTAGGATTAAATAATTCTCCCTTGTCCATATATAGTCTATTTGATCATCTTGGCTAACTTAGGAGTCATTTGGATGAGTTCGGTGCCACCATGATATTGGTGCCACCGGTGCCAATCCCTAACATTCTAGGAGCCACTCTGAGTGCCACCAACAACCTCCATCAGTTGGTTGTGGTAGGTAGGCAGTTATTCCGATTCAACCTCCAGTTACCATCAATTAGATCACTCTCAGTTAGTCTAGTGCCAATTTTGCATGCATGCATGGGGAGTTGCACATTTTTCCACCTACCCCAACTGTTAACTGATTGTTAAATTGATTTAGACATCATGAGTTAGACTAGTTGCTCCCATGCAGTGATTTAGACACACTGTGTTAGCCAGTCGACCAGGTTTAGTTGGTAGATTTGAATCTTATCCACATGATTCGAATTCTTCTTATTGTAACACCATTGTATTACTGATGGGTCAAATGAGATTAATGTTGTAATTAACTGATCAATTCTTATTAGATTTGTCTCAAATTTGTGTTGTTCAGTGTAACACTGTCTTTGATATTCCACTGCATAATTCTACTTCTAAATTGCTCTCATTTTCATGTAGATCAATGGTTCACAAATTTGGCATGGTATCAGATCTGTGTTCAGGCTAGCAACAAGTCTTGTATAATCTTCATTGTAAACCATAAGCAGTTGTGTTTCCACATAAATTCTGGAACGATAGCCTTGCTCCCTCTAGATTGTGAGAGAAGTCTATCCATGTGTGAGAGACTCTGAAAAAGTGTACATGTCAAGGTGGAAAGGCTTGAAACTGACATGATTGCGAAATGAATTGGTTTTTGTAGTGTTATTTGCAGGTACCTACTTAGCTTCTCGATGAATTGACTGTTCTGCATATAGAAAGATGGATTCTTTAGGTCTCGTACCCCAAATCCTTACACCCTTCCACTACTCTGATTGGAGGGAAGATATGTAGGTATCCTTGCACAATCTTGGCATGTTTAGGATGACAATGGGGAGAGAAATTGAGCCCCAACTGTATTTTGAGAAGAATAAATTCTTGAATCGACTCGATGAGGAATTTGGCTTCATGTGCACTCATATCTCCTAGGATATTTTGTTCCACATTGAGGGACTAAGGACTCCGAAGGAAGCTTGGGATAAGCTTGAATCTTTGTTTTGAAAAAAAGATGAGCTTCGTGGGCATATTTTGGAGAATGAGCTCATTGCTCTACATCCCAGCAGTTTTGAATCTATTCAACAATTCTTCAAAAAGTACAAGTCATTAGTGCTGGAATGCAAACATTGTGGATTAGAGAGGAAAGATAAGAAACTTGTGCTGTCGGTACTGAGCAAGCTTGGATTTGAGTACTTAGTCTTTTTCTCTACATTCCGTTCTAGAATAGCGTTCATCCCTAATTGGAAAATGCCTTCTTTAGATGCTTTTGTTGAGCCCTTAATACAAGAGAAAGATAAATTGGTTCAAATGGGAGTGATTCAAACCTCCAAGAATCAAGCACTCTTGATGATAGACTCAAACAATGCACAAGCAAGAGGAAAGCACAAAGGGAAGGAGGCCAAAAACATTGATTCGGATCCAAAGGAGAATCAGAGATCTTTCGATGGAGCCTTGGGTTCCAAGAAAAAGAAGAAATTCGAGAAGACTAAGTGTCCATACCGTATGAGAGGCTTTCTTCCAGAAATCCAGTACATGAAGAAGATGACCGATCATCTGTCAACAGTCCTTGAACATAACAATATTTCCCTCCCGCAAGGAGCAAAGAAATATGATGTTGGACAACCAACAAAAGATCATGAGAGATGGCGTGCCTCGAAGGAAGGCCTCACTCAATCAAAATATTACTTGATAGATTTTGGAGCATCCAACCACATGGTTTCCTCCAGGTAATTCTTCACCGCTCTCACTCTATCAGGAGGACCTATAATTCACATGGGAGATGACTCCCAAATTCCAGCTGTTGGGAGAGGTTATATTAAAATACAACATCGTGAGTTCAATAATGTTCTCTTTGTGCCCTCTCTTGCAGCAAATCTGTTGTCTGTTTATCAGATGACTCATACAGGATCTCCCAAGAGAGTTACATTCAAATCTGACTCGGTAGAAATCATTGAAAAATCTATTGGAAATTTCATAGCGAAAGGGTTTGTTAACCATGCCTCAAAGGCATATGAGTTCTCTCATTTCTTTCCTGCTTCACATCCAACAACTTTATTGACTCATGCCAATAACACCAACAAGTTGTGGCATGAGAGTTTTGGGCATCTCAATTTCAAATATCTTCAGCATCTTCACAATGACAAAATGGTTGAGGGATTTCCACTCATCCAAACATTAGACATAGTATGTCCTAGTTGCTTGGTAGGTAAGTATCCACAAAAGAGGTATAAATTTGGGAAGGCAACTAGAGATCCATCTACACTTGATTTCATACACAGTGATGTTTCAGGACCAATGCCTACAACATCAATCAACGGTTCTAGGTATTTCCTTACTTTTATTGATGATTGTTTAAGGTTCTGCTGGGTATATTTTATGAAACAAAAGTCATAGGTATTCGAAAATTTTAAAGTTTTTAAAGCCTTGGTTGAGAATAGTTTCAGACATAATATCAAGTCCATTAGATTAGATAATGGAGGTGAATACATTAAAAGATATTTTCAGCAGTATTGTGAATTAGAGGGGATTCAGGTGAAACACCCAGTTCCATACACACCACAACAGAATGGTGTGGTTGAGAGAAAAAATAGATCATTGAAGGGGATGGAAACCTATCTTCTCCAAGCCAAAAATATTCCTCCTCTTCTTTGGGATGAAGTTGTAAACTGTGCTTCATACATACATAATAGAGTGCCTCACAAATCAGTGATTGGGGCTACTCCTTTCAAAGAAATGCATGGGCATAAGCCTGATGTCTCTCACTTGAGAGTCTTTGGTTCCAAAGCTTGGGCTAGAATACCTATGGACAAGAGAAAGGCCTTCCAAGCCCAGAGTAGCAAATGCATACTGCTGGGATATGTTGAGGATGCAAAAGAATATAAATTAATGGAGCTTGCAACTAGGAAGTGCATCATAGAGCACAGTGTTCAGTTTGAAGAAGAGCGCAATGTTCAGTTTGAAGAAGATCAGTTGCTTGATCAACCACAATCCGAAGAAAAAGGAGGTATAAACACTCTTCCATTTCCATTTGATGATGTTATTTTGTCTAATGTTTCAGATTCATATGAAGAGGAACAAGATCATCATGATCTTGATATTGAGGTTGTACCTCATGAGAATCTAGATCTAGATCCAACTTCCATTCAAAATTAGTCGCCTAAGCCTAAATGGGCCCAAAATATCATTGAAGAAACTAGGGATGGTACGGGGAATCCATAGGACAAAAAGAGAACACGGTCCCAGTATCAGAATAAACATGTTTCACTCTCTCACACAGCTTTGCTATCTACAGAGTTTTGCAACAAACGTCCAGGTAAATTCTACTTGATGATAGCGAATGATCAACAAATTGGCCCACTGAAGAACAAAATTTATCATTCCATTCCTCCTCCAGAAAGAAGAAACACAAATAACATTCATCATATCAGAAGAAAATTGATAGGTTCACATGCACATTCTCAGTATGTTGTTGCACAGAAGAACCAAAGTACTGCATTGTTTTTGCATAGTGCTACAAACTGCCACAAAAATTTTACATGTTATTACCCAAGGAAGAAAATTTTCTCTCAAGTATAACTTATTTTCTTGATTCCTGCTTATTTTGAGGGGGGGGGGGGGGGCCCCATGAGGTTTTCCCCTTTTTCCTTAGTTTATTAAGCAGCTTTTATTTTTCATTAGATTGTATGGGTGGATTTTGGCTTAGTTTATAGGGCCTAAAGCTGTCCAAGTTAGAATTAAATAATCCTCCCTTGTCCATATATAGTCTATTTGATCATCTTGCCTAACTTAGGATCATTTGGATGAGTTTGGTGCCACCATGATATTGGTGCCACTGGTGCCATTTGGTTCCATCGGTGCCATTTGGTGCCATCGGTGCCATTTGGTGCCACTGGTACCAATCCCTAGATTCTAAGAGCCAATCTAAGTGCCACCAGTAGCCTCCATCAGTTGGTTGTGGTAGGTAGGTAATGATGCCGAGTCAACATCCAGTTACAATTGGTTAGATCACTCCTAGTTAGTCTAGCGCCAGTTTTGCATGCATGCATGGGGAGTGGTGCCTTTTTCCACCTACCCCAGCTGTTAACTAATGTTAAGTTGATTTAGCTGATTGTAACACCATTGTATTACTGTTGGTTTAATGAATATTAATTTTGTAATTAAATTATCAATTCTTATCATATTTGTCTCAAATTTGTCTTGTTCAATGTACATTGTCTTTGATATTCCGTGGATATTCCACTGCATAATTATACTTCTCGATTGCTCTCATTTTCTTGTATATCAATGGCTCACAAAGTTAACAAGAAGTGTGGGACTAACTTCAGAAAATTTATAAAGGAGATGATATAGTAAAAAGGGAAAAAATACAAACCCATGGAGGACAATTTAAGAGTCTCAAGATGAAGGAAGATTGTTAGGTATAACTCCCGATTCAATATTATTCCCTTACCAATGCATATATTTATACAATTCATAGGACGGTTGAGTTTCACCTTCCGCCCAGCCTTTTCGGCTTCCTACATCAGTTTTATTTATTTATTTACAAAATATATTATCCCTACGGATTATATTCTAACAATCCCCCTCTTAATCCGAAGGGGTGTTCGTAAGTCTGAGCATGTTTCTGAATCTTTCAAACTTTTCTCGTCCAAGCGCTTTGGTGAAGATGTCTGCAATTTGATCATTTGTGGAACAATGTCAAAGATGGACTGTCTTGGCCTCTACATGATGTCGAATCAAATGATTCTTTGTGTTGATGTGTTTGGTTCGATCATGGAATCTAGGATTCTTAGCCAGCTTGATTGCAGAAGTATTTTCAACCAATAATGGAGTGGAGTTCTCTTGTTTTTCTTGCAAATCTTCAAGTATCTTCCTAAACCATACTATTTCTTTCGTTGCTTCAGCTGCAGCCACATATTCTGCTTCTGTTGTTGAATCTGCCGGAAATGACTGTTTGCGTGATCTCCATGAGACAGCTGCTGATCCAAGACTCATAGTGTATCCAGAAGTTGATACTCCTGTCTCCTTATCGCCATCAAAATCTGAGTCTGAGTACCCAATAAGTTTGAAGTCATCCACTTTAGAGTACTTGAGTCCAACGTCTTGAGTCCCCTTCAAGTATCTTAGAACTCTTTTTGCAGCTGACCAGTGTCCTTCACAAGTTTTATGCATGAACCTTGAAAGTATGCCAACAACATAAGAAATATTTGGTCTAGTTGTTGTAAGATAGATAAGGCTTCCTACAAGTTGTCGATACTTGGTCGCATCCTCAAATTCTTGGTCGCATCCTCAAATTCTTTTCCTTCACTTGATGTGAGCTTCATTATCTGTTCCATTGGAGTAGATATAGGGTTGCATTCTGTCATGCAAAATTTGTTTAGTAGTTCTCCAACATATTTTTTCTGAGATAGGAAAATATACTTAGGATGTTGAGTGACTTCAATTCCTAAGTAATAGTGGAGATGTCCCATATCTGTCATTTCAAAGATCTTTTTCAAATATTTCTTTATGGATGCTATATAGCTCTCATTGTTCCCTGTCATCAAAAGATCATCTACATACACCACAAGATACACAACAGATCTTCCAACTTTCTTTATAAAAAAT
>LPNX011060325.1:12066-22450 GCA_001517045.1 Pseudotsuga menziesii | reverse complement strand
AAATGATCAAGCTGTCTCTCAATGGACTGGTCATTTTTATTAGTCTCAAGAAAAATGACATCTCTAGAAATAACAAATTTCTTGTTTACCTCATCATACAAACTGTATGCTTTGGAGTATTCTTCGTACCCCAGGAAAATACATTTTTTGCTTCGAGCACCAAGCTTGTTTCTTTGCTCCTTTGGAATCAAGGCATAACAGGTGGAACCAAAAACTCTGAGATGCCTAACTGAAGGGAGATGGCCAAACCACATTTCATGTGGAGTCTTGTTATCAAGAGCATTTGAGGGACTTCTATTTCTCAAATAGGCTGCACATTTTACTGCATCACCCCAAAACATTAGTTTTACATTCTTGAAAAACATCATTGAGCGAACCATATTCATTATGGTTCTATTCATTCTTTTTGCTACACCGTTTTGTTGAGGATTGTAGGGAACGGTAGTCTGATGTGCAATTCCATGTTGGCGAAGATAATTTTCAAAAGCATTTGAAGTGTATTCTTTCCCATTATCAGTGCGAAGTGTACCAATTTTTGATTGTGCTTGTTTTTCTATCAATGCATGAAAGTCTTTGAATGTTTGAAATGCTTCTGATTTTGTCTTTAAACAGGTAAATCCAGCACATTCTTGAGTAGTCATCAACAAATGTCATAAAATACTTATTCCCATTTGCTGAAGGAGTTGGCATTGGGCCACATAAATCAGAATGTACTAATTCTAATTTCCTACTTGCTCTGAAATTAGACTCATGGAATGGCAGCTTACTATGTTTCCCTAATATACATGCATCACATTTGTTCTTTTCTTTGGGAATGGTGGGAAAACCAAATACACCATTCTTTCTCAACAAACGAAGACTGTTATAATTTAGATGACCAAATCTTGCATGCCACAATGAGCTAGATGACATATTACCTTCTCCATGCTCAGAGAGGTAGGCATAGTTCTGAACTCTTGCAGATGAACCCTTGAGCTTCAACAGCTTCCCATCTTCGTATCCAGTCATGATGACTCGGTTGTCAGAGGACTTTCTTATTTCTACGATTCCATCAAACACGTGGATGGAATCCAGGCATCTTCAGTCGAATGGTGCCCATTCCCTTTGGTTTAAGACTTGACTTATCTACAAAGTAAACTATGCCATCTATTGTTTCATTAAGTTCTTCAAAACAATCTTTTCTAAATGTCATGTGTGATGTTGCACCAGTGTCAAGAAGCCAACAATCTTTGTAAGATGAAAGTGAAGTCATTTCATTAATTCCAAGATTACAATGTGCAACAATACAATGAGCAGAATCAGAAGATTTACTAGCATCTAGATTTTTATTATCATCTTTCTTCTGGTTGTGCTTGTCTTTGATGGAGTCCCACGAAGCCCAACACTGATCTGATGCGTTCCCAGTCTTTCCACAATGCTTGCATTGCATTTCTGATCTTTTGTTTCTGCCCCCTCTACCTCTGAAATTTGTTCTTCCTCTGCCTCCCTCTTTGCCAGAGAGAGTGACACCAACTACAGATGCTATAGATTGCATCTTTTACAACTGTTAGTGTAATGAACTTAATATGACAAACATAATGAGATAATAGAGAAAAACAAAAACCTTGCAGGTCTAGAGTCTCTGCCAAGGTGATTTACAATCTTAATATCTCAACTTCATGTTTTTAAAAAAATGATACAATGACAGAGAAAATATTACAACCAACAGTCAACAATTATTTCAGCTCTTTGTAGATTTCAAAAAATTTATGCAATCAACATGATGGGCAGCCTCAGTAATCTCATTTCACGTAGAATGTGATCACAACTTCAGTCTTCAATTGGATGTTTGCAGCAATATTTAGGTTCGGTCTCCATGCATTTCACAAGCAGTCTTGAGGGAGAGCACCAACTCGATTACAATATTTAGGTGGATATGAGCAGCTTCAGGAAAATGGAAGTAATTTACAACACACACCAATAGTATTCTGCTGTATCTATCACTCTTCAATGCAAAAGATTAGGGCAAAAATTAGGGTTTTTGTATTTTAATGAACAAAAGCGTTTTACCTCCATGCTCATAGCTCGCAGAAATTGCAGCATATATCGGTCTCTCAATGGTCTCATATATCACAACACAATATGTATATCAGTCTTCAACATATATCAATTCTTCAATGCATATATACCTTCACGCAGGCTCCAACGCAGGATGGTCTCTTCAAACAGTCTCCACACAAAAATCTAGGGTTTTTGCATTATCACCAAGCAGGTTATCTTTATGCACTGAGTCCTTCACACCGCCTTCAGACTTCAAGGCAATCTCTAATGCAGTCTTTCACAGTCATGCTCCACACAGTATTTCACAGTCATTATCCACGCAGGCTCTTCATGCAGCTTCAATGCAGCTCGCTTCACACAGCACGCTCTTCAACGCTACAATCTTCAACGCATCAATTCTCAGTCAAGTTGTGATGTTGAAGTCGCAGCACACAGCACACAGCAAATTCTCAGTGTCTTTCTTCCACAAACACGTAGAAGCCAAATGCAGTCTCAAACAATGAAGTCTCACATACCAATCCAGCAGCATATATATCAGTAAGCAATATTAAAATACTTCTTACATCCTTCATCATATATCACACAGTCTCTCCACGAGCAGGTTCTCCACGAGCAGTCTCTTTATGCGGGCTCTTCAACTTCAGTCACCATTCAGTCTTCAATGCATAGCTTTCATGCAGATATATATGTAGGATATATATCACAACCGTCCAGTCTTCAACGCACAATCACTCCACGCATCTCTTCAACGCAAGGTATACACACGGGTCTCCACGCTTCCTCAAATCCTTGATAGGTATACGCATGGGCCTCCACGCTTAGGGTTTGTGTAATCAGAAAACTCATGCCTCCACGCTATCTCTGGAAAATTCTCATAGTACATAACATCCCTCCTCAACAAAGGCAACTTGCATTGTTTTTTACTGCTAGATATTCTTTCTTCTGGACAAAAAGCTCAAAGAATACAACAATAAATTGCCAAAACTCTAGACCGATTTTATTCAATAGATCTCGACAATTCTCAAACAAAACAGTCGATCTCCCCTCGAGACACAAAGTGTGTGATAGGGAAAGCTTTAATTTTCAATCATGGTAACCCGCATTTATTTTAGTGCCGGAGTAATGCAATAGCAGATATGCACTATCGAGTCAGCATATAAGTTTGGATAGTAGTTAGGGTTCAGGGAGTCTCTTAGGTAAGAGAGGGAAATGGTTCACTCAACGCACAGCACGGTAATGAATACATTCAACAGAACTCTCAAACTTTCCTCACCGGAGATGGGACCATGCATGATAACGCATATGGTAGACTGGCAAATGGCAGGTAGCTCTGAAACGAATTGACAAAGGGCAAAATGGAGGTCTGGCAATGGACTGGCAAGCAGAATGGCAGCGCTCTGATAAAACAGGTAGAATGGCAGGCATGCAATGCAGCCAGGAGTTATGGCAGTCAAATAGCCATGCTCTGATACCACTTGTTAGGTATAACTCCCGATTCAATATTATTCCCTTACCAATGCATATATTTATACAATTCATAGGACGGTTGAGTTTCACCTTCCGCCCAGCCTTTTCGGCTTCCTACATCAGTTTTATTTATTTATTTACAAAATATATAATCCCTACGGATTATATTCTAACAAAGATGAAAACACTACATACTATTTTCTCCCTGTAGATGAAATAGTCAACGCGATTAGAGCCATTGGAGAATAAATTGAAGAAGAAATGGTTTTACAAAAGGTGTTGAGATCTCTACCTATGAGATTTTATTCCAGGGTTTAAGTTCTGGAAGACGGGAAATATCTTGACAAAGTAACAATGGATGAACTCCATGAAGTTCTCATTGCTTATGAAATCAGAAATGAAACAGAAAACCCTACAAGAAAGGAAGCAATCTTCAAGGCTTGCAAAAGAGAAAAATAAAACAAGTAAGTCACATGTAACAGCTCCTTTGATGAATCTGATAATGAAGAAGCGAACTTTGTGAATAAACTTAAGCGAGGTCGTGCAAAGTACAAAGATAGGCTACCTTTTAAATGATTTGAATGTGGTAAAATAGGTCACTTTGCTTCTAAATGTCCTTACAGGGAAAATAGAGATAGTAATGATGAGGAGGATCATAATCATAATGAAAGAATAAAGACATACAAAGGAGGAAGATCTGAAAATAACCAAAGGATTAATAAACAAAAATAAAATCCTATATTCCAAAGAGAACAACAACTCATAAGATGATGATAGTGACGATGATACAAGAGAACTATTCTTGATGACAATAAAAGAAGAACATGAAAATGAGAACTCCGGGGAAGAAGCGAATGCTAAAGTATACTTTGAAGGAGAACTTGTCAGCTCTTTAGATGATTTAAAGGAATCAAGAACGAAGAATATTCAACTAAAAGAACAAATGTTGAAGTACGAAGAGCAAGTCAAAGGAGTTAGAAAAATATAAGCATATCTAATAAGATAGTTAAAAGAAAAGGAAATAAAATGTGAGGAAATGGAGATTGAAATAACTTCCTTGAAAAGAGAATTGCAAAAGGCAAGCATCCAAATAAGTTATCAACAAAAGTTTGGTATCAACTCTATAGTATTAGATGAAATCACCTGCAGTCAAATACCATCTTTAGATAGGCCTGGATTAGGATATGAACAAGATAATGACAAGAAGGGTCGATCTCAATTATTTCTGACTCTGAAGTAGGAACAAAAATATTTGCTAATGTTCTTAAGAAATCTATCAAAAGGGAAAACAACACAACCAACAACCAACAATCATTTTATTCAAACAAAGGAGATGTACCATCTACATGACCTCCTATTCCCAGATATCAAACTCTCTTCTTGGGTATTGTTATTTTTTCAACAATTTTGGTCATAAAGCTATAAATTGCAGAGCATTTGTAAAATATGATTTTGGAAGAAATATAAATCTCTCTATGGTTCCTAAGGCTAATCATATGAACAAAGAAATAAAAAAATCAAATGAAGTTATGGATAAAATATCCAATTTGTTTGGTCCCTTGGAACTTGATATTGAATGCTATAAATGCCATGATTATGGTCATACATCTTGAGATTGCAAAAGTCAGTCAATAACCACACACCAAGATGATGCTAATTTTTTTCCCATGAGAAGATTTAGCAGAAAAAGACCAACAAACAAAGCCAAGAAGAATGTGATTTGGATTTGCATGCTCTAGAAGCAAAAAGGGTCTCTAGTATATTGATAATGGATGTTCTAAGCACATGATCATAAGGAGAATTCCTAGATCTAAAAAGAGAAAAAGAGACAATGTTTACTTTGGAGATGATGGCTCTACCAAAATACTTGGAAAGGGCATTGTGTGTCTTGGAGTTGAGAAAGATACAACAGAAAATGTTTTGCTCGTTGAAAATGTGAAGCACAATTTTTTTAGTGTCACTCAAATATGTAATAAACTTACATGTTCTAAATTTTGACTCCAATAATTATAAAATAAGTAAGAAAGATACAGTAAAATTGGCAGTGATAGCATCTGAAACTCCAAAATAATGTGTATATCTTAGACGAAAGAAAAGAAGAAAAATGTTGTATGGGGAAAATAGATGAAATGTGTCTCTATCATAGAAGAATGGGTCATATAAACTTTGATAATCTAATAAATATTAGCAAAAGACAACCAATAAGAGACATTCCTAATATCAAAAAGTCATTAAATCCTATCTGTAAGCAATGTTTACATGGAAATAAAACAAAAGTAAGTTTAATAACAAAAAATATTCTACAACAAAACCACTGGAGTTGGTGCATACTGATCTCAATGGTCCAATGAGAACAAAATGTCTAAATGGTGAGTCCTAATTCATTCTCTTCATTGATGATTATACTAGAATGGCATGGGTATCTTATATTAAAATAAAATCAAAAGAGTTTTAGATGTTTAAAGTGTTTAAAGAAGTAGTTGAAAATGAAAGTGACTTGATAATCAAATGCCTAAGAGTTGATAATGGGGAGGGATACACTTCAAATGAATTTGAGGAATTCTATGAGAAACATGGATTTATGAGACATTTTTTTTGTTGCGAGAACTCCACAACAAAATGGAGTTGCAAAAAGAAAGAATAGGATTTTGAAAGAGATGCCTATAACAATCTTAAATGACTCAAAACTATCTAATATCTTTTGGACCCAAGTAATTCATATTGGTGTCCATATTTTAAATATAGGACAAATCAGAGTTGATAGCAACATGACTCCATATGAACTTTGGAAAGACAAACCAACAAAAGTTAAACATTTCAGAGTATTTTCGGAGCAAATGCTACATTAAAAGAAATGATGGAAATTTAGGAAAATTTGACTCCCAAATTAATGAAGGGATCTTCCTTGGATACTCTTCAAAAAGTAAGGCCTATAGATGTTACAATATGAAACTAAAAAATTGGTGGAAAGTCCAGATGTGAAAGTAGATGATGAAATCACTCACATAAGATTAATAGATAGGGATGAAGATGATGAAGCAACAATGAGAGGAATTACAAGAGGAATACCAACAAGAAGAATTACAGCAAAATGAACAAGTAATTGAACGACATGATACAAAGACACCTTCCAAAAATGTAAAAAGAAATCATCCCAATGATATGATCATTGGAAACAAAGATGCAAGAGTGGAAACTAGAAGCAAAAAATTATGAAAAACATCTGACGAAGAAATACATTTTGCTCTATTAACATAAATATAACCTAACAATTTCGAGGAATCCAAGACTAATAAACACTGGGTAAATGTTGTGAAAGAAGAATTGTATCATATTGTGAAGAATGAGACATGGGGACTAGTTCCAAGACCCAAAGATAAAAATCTCATTGGAACCAAGCGGATTTTTAGAAACAAATTGAATGCATATGGGCAAGTAATTAGAAATAAATCAAGACTGGTGTGCAGAGGATATGCTTAGGTTGAAGGAGTAGATTTTGAAGAATTTTTTTCCCTAGTGGATAGGATAGAAACCATTAGAATGTTATTGTCCTATGCGTCCACCAAAGTATATAAAATGGATGTGAAATCGACATTTTTGAATGGAAAATTAAAGGAAGAAGTTTACATTGAACAACCGGAAGGGTTTCTACTCTCAAAAAATAAAGACTATGTATGCATAATTAATAAATCTCTATATGGGCTAAAGCAAACACCCATATCTTGGTACTCAAGGCTAGATAAATATCCACAACAACAAGGATTTAAAAGAGGAGAGTCTGACAATAATTTATACATAAAGAATGAGCATGGAAATATGGTAATCACTGAAGTCTATGTGGATGACATCATATTTGGAAGTGATGATGATAAGCTGAGTAAACAATTCACAACAGAAATGAAGGAGTTTGAGATGTCCATGCTCAGAGAATTAACCTTCTTTTTGGGGTTTCAAATATCCCAACTTAGTAAAGATATATTAATTTCTCAAACCAAATATATAAAAGAAAATATCAAAAGGTCTAACATGGAAGATTATAAACTATTATGTACTCTTATGATCAATGGTTGAAAATTAAGCAAAAGAAGAAAAAAATAAAGTAGATAAAAAATTTACAGATCAACGATTGGTATCTTTCTATATGTAATAGACTCTAGACTAGATTTCATGCAAGCCGTAGCATTGGATACAAGATTTCAGGCAAGACCCAAAGAGACCTATGTTCAAGCTGTAAAAATAATCTTTATATATCTAAAAGGGACTATGGATTTTGGTTTATGGTATCCACGAAGCAATAACTTACTATGATAGCATACATTGATTTAGATTAGCACTAGAACAAAACCCTTTGATTAGCATCCATTTTTTCTTCCTTTTTTGCGTCTAGACTCCTTTTTAAATTTTTTCTTCATTTCCTTGGACAAGTTGGCGCAATTTATCAGGTAAATGCTATTTTAGGCATTTTTTGTGCCATTTTCCCAAATCCAACACTAAATCTATTGCAATTTACGACAAATTTAGCACCTAATTTAGAGTCGATTTTTGTGTCGGGCTCAGCGATGAGTTTTGCACCAGGTTTTGCACCTAATTTTTTTCCTACATTTCCCATCTACTTTTGTTGCACCCCTTTTTTGCGTCCATTTTTGCACCAATGTTTGTGTTGAATTTTGCATCTTTTTTGCATCTACTTATTCTTCTTTTTTTTCATCCATTTTTGCATCCCCGGTTGCGTCGAGTTTTGCATTGGGGTTTATGTTATGTTTTCCGTTTAGTTTTGCATCTATTTTTTTGTCCACTTTTGCACCCACATTTGCGTCCTTTTTTGTATCTCATTTTACATCCATGTTTTCGTCCTTTTTTGCATCTATATTGTGTCCACTTTTGTTGTGCTCTAATTTGCTTCCAATTTTGTGCCTAATTTTACATCCACATTTGCATCCTTTATTGCAACCAAATTTGCATCAATTATTGCATCCATTTGTGCATCTAATTTTGGATCGAGTTTTGCTTATAGTATTGCATCGAATTTCACATCCAATTTTGTGTTTGGATCGCGTTTTGCTTATAGTATTGCATCGAATTTCACATCCAATTTTGTGTCTACTTTTGCACCCATGGTTGAATCAGCTTTTGTGTCCCTTTTTGCATTTGCTTTTGCACCAATAATTGCTTCTATTTTTCAACCACTTTTGTTGTGCCCTATTATGTACCCACTTTTTCCCCTACTTATGCACCCACTTATTCTTCCACTTTTGCATCCTCTTTCACATCTAGTTTTCCATCCACTTTTTCATCCAATTTTACGTCCATTTTTGCATCTAATTTTTTGTCCATATGTTGAAGAGGACAATGAGGATAATGATGATGATATTCACAATGACTATGATGAAGATGATAATGTTGTTTTTGATGATGACAATGATGACAGTGACAACAATAATGATAGTGGTGGGGGTGGTGGTGGTGATATTAATAAGTACATATGGGTTCTTGGGATATATTCCCAACATATTGGCTTGTTTTAAAAATTCAATGGTGTACATTTATACACTCTACCCTTACATTTACTAGAAGTAATTCCAAAGGATCCATTGGTCCTATTAATACCCAATAGGATGAAATTAGGAATTCATAAGGGTTTTATACACTACCCACTTAATTAATGGGGGATTACTCTCCAATCTAAGCATCTTTATGTCACTTTCCCACCAAGTTTGGGCATGTCCCTCTAACTTCAGGTGAGAAAATGATAACTTTTTCTCTTATCCTATAAGTTATGAAAACCAAAATATACTTCTAATTATGATGGTGATGGTGGTGGTAATGATATTAATAAGTACATATGGGTTGTTGGGAGATATTTCCAACATAATGGCTTGTTTTCAAAATTTAGTGGTGTACTTTTGTACACTCTACCCATACATTTACTAGAAGTAATGCCAAAGGATCCATTGGTCCTCTTCGACATACCGAATATGATGAAATTGGGACTTAATAATGGTTTTATACACCACCCACTTAATTAATGGGGGATCACTCTCCAACCTAAACATCTTTATGTCACTTTCCCGCCAAGTTTGGACATGGCCCTCTAACTTCAGGTGAGAAAATGATATCTTTTTCTCTTATACTATCAGTTATGAACATCAAATATATACTTCTAGTTATCGCAACCATTGATTCAACTTAACAAAATCAATTTCACCTTGATATGGTTTGATGTCCACTTTCACTTCTACTTTGGATAAAGTTTGGGAGGAAGTGCCATAAAAAATTGGTCTCCCTTTCTCTATCTCCTTTTTTCAGATATTCTTTGTCTCCAATTTTTCTATCAGTGAGCCAACATCCACAATAGAAATACCAAACTCCTCAAAAGGTCAAAACTTTCTCTCTAACACGACCATGAGCATCATTATGAAATGATATGTTAGTGGCTTCTTATGCCATCTTTAAAAATATATCTTTCAAGTCATCCCTTGGATTGTTATTGTACTCATTTTCTATGGCTAAGGTTTAGACTTCTTTCTTAAGCTAATTTTTGGATCCTATAGTTTCCTACAAACACCCAAGGAAACTACTATGATACCGATACATTTGTAAATTAACATAGATATTCCACTAGAACAATTCATCACAACAAAGTTACAAGTTTTTGCAAACTCTTTGTTATGGGTGAATACATGAAGGTGGGTAACAGTTTTTGGCCAAATTTGGCGATGAAAACCTGAGTTTTTACTCATGTGCTAGATAGAAGCCCTCAAAACGCATATATGCCATGTGAATTTCAACTTGCAGTAAAAAAACAAATTGTAGAATATTATGTTGGCTTCCCAATGATATTTTTTTTAAATATTCCGATGTCATTTAATGTGTGAAA
>LPNX011060267.1:22295-45304 GCA_001517045.1 Pseudotsuga menziesii | reverse complement strand
TCACCATCATCATCATCCTCGTCCTCATCATCATCATCATCATCATCATCACCCTCATCCGCATCAACTTCATCATGGTCATCATCCTCATCCTCCTCCTCCTCATCATCACCCTCATCCTCATCATCATCATGGTCATCATCATCATCACCCTCATCATCATGGTCATCATCATCATCATCATGGTCATCATCACCATCCTCATCATCATCATCATCACCCTCATCCTCATGGTCATCATCATCATGGTCATCATCATCCTCTTGATCATCACCATCATTGTTCATTATCATCTTAAACATCACCCTCATCCTCATCATCATCATCACCCTCATCCTCACCATCATCAACCTCAATCCTCATTAGCATCGTTCATCACCCTTGTCCTCAACATCATCATCATCTTCATCGACATCCTCATCATCATCATCATCATCGTATTCATCATCCTCCTCATCATCACCATCATCCTCATCATCATCTTCATCGTCACCGTTATCCTCCTCCTCCTCATCACCCTCATCCTCATCATCATCAACCTCGATCCTCATCATCATCGTCATCACCCTCGTCCTCATCATCATCAACCTCGATCCTCATCATCATCGTCATCACCCTCGTCCTCATCATCATCATCATGGTCATCATCATCATCATCATCATCATCATCGTCGTCGTCGTCGTCGTCATCATCATCATGGTCATCATCATAATCCTCATCCTCATCCTCCTCCTCATCATCATAGTCATCATCCACCTCATCATCATCATCATCGTCATCGTTGTCGTCGTCGTCGTCGTTGTCTTCATTGACACCCTCATCCTGAACATCATTAGCATCCTCCTCCTCCTCCTCATCATCATCATAATCCTCATCCTCCCCATCATCATCATCATCACCCTCATCCTCATCATCATCATCATAGTCATCATCCACCTCATCATCATCATCATCGTCATCATCATCATCATCATCATCGTCGTCGTCGTCGTCGTCATCATCATCATCGTCATCATCATCATCATCATCAGCACCCTCATCCTCATCATCATCATCATATTCATCATCCTTCTCATCATCACCATCATTGTTCATCATCATATTCATCATCCTTCTCATCATCACCATCATTGTTCATCATCATCTTCATCGTCACCCTCGTCCTCATCATCATCATCACCCTCATCCTCATCATCATCAACCTCGATGCTCATCAGCATCGTTCATCACCCTCATCCTCACCATCATCAACATCTTCATTGACACCCTCATCCTCCTCCTCCTCATCATATTCATCATCCTCCTCATATTCACCATCATCCTCATCATCATCATCACTCTCATCCTCATCATCATCAACCTCGATCCTCATCATCACCATTCATCACCCTCATCCTCACCATCATCATCATCTTCATTGACACCCTCATCCTCATCATCATCACCATCCTCATCATCATCATCATCATCATCATAATCCTCACCCTCATCCTCCTCCTCCTCATCATCACCCTCAACCTCATCATCATCATCATGGTCATCATCATCATCATCATCATCATGGTCATCATCATCATCACCACAATCATCCTCATCATCATCATCATGGTCATCATCATCACCCTCATCCTCATCATCATCTTCATAGTCATCATCGTCCTCATCATCATAATCCTCGTTCACCATCATCTTCATCATCACCATCATCCTCCTCATTGTCACCCTCATCCTCATCATCATCAACCTCGATCCTCGTCATCATCATTCATCGCCCTCATCCTCACCATCATCATCATCTTCATTGACACCCTCATCCTCATCATCATCACCATCCTCATCATCATCATCATCATCATCATAATCCTCACCCTCATCCTCCTCCTCCTCATCATCACCCTCATCCTCATCATCATCATCATCGTCATCATCATCATGGTCATCATCATCATCATCGCCCTCATCCTCATCATCATCATCATGGTCATCGTCATCATCATCATCATCATCACCATCATCCTCATCATCATCATCATAGTCCTCATCCTCCTCATCATCAACATCATTGTTCACCATCATCTTCATCGTCACCATCATCCTCATGTGATGATGGTGACGATGAAGATGATCAACCTCGATCCTCGTCATCATCATTCATCGCCCTCATCCTCACCATCATCATCATCTTCATCGACACCACCATCCTCATCATCATCATCATCATCATGGTCATCATCATCATCATCGCCCTCATCCTCATCATCATCATCATGGTCATCGTCATCATCATCATCATCATCATCATCGCCCTCATCCTCATCATCATCATCATGGTCATCGTCATCATCATCATCATCATCATCATCACCCTCATCCTCCTCATCATCATCATCATAGTCATCATCCTCCTCATCATCAACATCATTGTTCACCATAATCTTCATTGTCACCATCATCCTCATCATCATCACCATCCTTGTCATCATCATCATCATCATCATCACCATCCTCGTCATCATCATCATCATCATCCTTATCATCACCCTCATCTCCATCATCCTCTTCACCCTCATCATCCTCATCCTCATCGTCTTCATCGACAACCTCATCCTCAACATCATCAATATCCTCATCATCATCATCATCATCACCCTCATCCTCCTCCTCCTCCTCCTCATCATCATCATCCTCCTCATCATCACCATCATCTTCATCGTTCACCAGCATCTTCATCGTCACCATCAGAAATAATACTTTTTCTAATAATTATTTATATTTATTATTATATATTTGAATAATTAAATAAACATTATTATTGTCATTAATATTTTCTAGATATGTCCATGGGCTCACCCGTTACTAGCAACAACCACATTAAATTAATAATTTGTCTCAATACGCCGATAGGCGTAAATTTAGGCACATACTTTTTATATTAATGTTTTTCGTATAGTATGTGCTTAAATTTACGCCTATCGGCGTATTCAGACACATTATTAATTTAATGTGGTTGTTGCTAGTTTTTATAAATTGTATTTGGACCAGAATATATTGAGAGGATCTATTCCAGAGTCCTTAGTGAAGTCAACATCTCTTTTAACCCTTAATCTAACCCAAAACAAACTCACCAGGAATATTCCTCATATTCCCATATCCTCCCATCTTGAAACCCTCCATCTGGGAAAAAACAGTCTATCCGGTGAGATACCGGCCTGGTTAGGCGATCTGCCAAACCTACGCTCGTTGCAAGTATCATTCAACGATTTCACAGGCCAAATACCCAATTCATTTGGAGGGAGTTCAAGCCTTAATTATCTTTTCATTTCAAACAATAGGCTTACTGGTAACATTCCGGAATCGTTGGGTGATATGCCAAACCTGGAATACCTTGATCTGTCTAGTAATCAACTCAACGGAAGAATTCCAGAGAAGATGACCCAACTGAAGGGTATGATGCAGTTAAATATGAGTTTCAACCATCTGTGTGGTATGACTCCACGCGGCAAACCGTTCGACGCATTCCCTGCTTCCGCGTACATCCACAACGATTGTCTCTGCGGCACACCTCTAACTCCTCTTTGTGGCACGGTTTGAAGGGATCATGAGATTATTTGTAATTGGGATTGTATGACCCAAATGATACCAGTTTTATAACTAAATAACATGGCTTACGGCAGCGTGTTTTACTAATGGAGTTGTTTTGAATGTGTTACGATGTCATTAATGGAGCGGATTTGCACTTGTTGGATGAGTTTAATTTAAACCTATTGTACCATCTACAAAAATTTAAATACATCAAATTATGCTAATGCAATAAAGGAGTACTTTGAATCCTAAATGATTTGAATGCTAATGCAGTAAAATAGTACTTTAAAGGAAAACACATTGAATTTCCATGATATAGGAAGCATATCCAATCAATTAATGAGACTTTTGTTTTCTTATCAATGGCTAAATGGCTCAAGAGGAGTTTTTTTATTATAAAGCTAAACATTGATTTCTTTAACATTTGTGGAAGGTCTTATTGTAGACCCCTCTAAATTTATGCCTTTTTGTATTAAGAATTTGTTAACCTAAATCGGCACACTATTAATTTATGAGATCATAAAGTGGAGTGCAATAAAAATATGGGAACATTATGGGCCAATCTTTAGTTTAAGAACTAATGAAGGTTTTCATTTAGGTTTGATCATCTAATTTTTAATTTTGCTGTCATTCCTAATTTAATTTGGTATAGAATCATTTCAAATCTTACTTGAATTTAAATATCAATTTTAACATTCATAAGACAATACCGCATGTGAAATATATACATATTCAGAGGAAAAGGATTCCTTAAAGGTGGTGCATTGTGGTTATTCAATGTGTCATTCTTCACCCTTGTATACCTGGCAGTGTCACTGCTGGCCCGATATTTCTAGCAGTTGTCATTTTTGGACTTAAAACCTTATAATGCTGACCACATGGTGACCATATCACCTTGACAACTTCCTTGTCCTCAATCAGAGTTATTCATGCGATTTGATACTAATGGGTATGGCCGTATCTCCTTTCGAGAGTAAGTCTTTTTAATTAAAAATTATTGCTTAAAAGCCTTAAAGAAAGCCCTTGAAATATCTCTTTATGTCCCTCGAAGAAATCTAGTTAACCATTTAAGTACATTATAAGACATAAGGTATTGCAAGGCACTTCTCATAAATATCCATTCGTATTAACTTGGCAGAAAGAGGAATGTGATATCACTCATGTAACTACAGATGGATTAGTTACAAGAACATTGATGCCTTCAGTTATTTTGACATAAATAAATACAGAAATTCACACTAAATTAGCAGTTATACATTCTCTCCTATGCATCTTGCAGCCTGTTGTCCTTTTTGTGTCAGAACTTATAGGAGTTTTGGTTACATTTTGCAATTCATGCATGAGTTCAGACCCCTGGTAGGAAAAAAATAGGTCCTAGTATCAATATCGATTCATAATATCTTATAGATCTACTAGAGTCTCAGTTTCTTGGGATGTTTGACATTTCAAGGTTCAATTCACACTTTTGTTTCTTAAAAGCCTTAAATATAGCTTCTAAAAGATCTTTTTATGGCCTTGAAATAAATCTAGTTACACACTTACACATGTAATTACTTCAAGAAATGAGGCGTTGCAAGGCACTAGTTGTAAAGATCCATCCATGTAGAGTCGATGTGGAAAAGAATGTGGTATTAGTCACGTAACAAGAGAGGGATCAGTCATGGAAACCTTATTGCCTTCAGTTGTTTGGGCATAACTAAATGGGGAAATTTGCACTGAAATACCAGTAATTGTTCATTCTGTCATGTATCTGGCACCCTGCTTGAGTTAGAACGCTTCTCTCCTGTTATCAGTTGATTTCCTTTTCTTCCAATAAAAATGGAGGTTTTTTAAAATGTCTTCTTTTTAGGTAGGTCGACCTTGCGAATAACTCATTTATCAAGGAGGGAAGAACACCTCTGGATAAATCTCCTCTCACTAATGTTACCTGGATAGCAAGCACCTTCCCAGCCACCCTCAGCCACAGATTCATCACATCTGAGAACACCTTAACAAACTTAAAAGCAAAGTGGTACTAGAAAGGGTAGGAGACAAGAGCAATAAGCAATGATTTTTTGTTGCAATCTTACATTAAACCCCTTTAGTTAAAGTGTGGATAAGTACTATGAGGACTAATGTACCTTCTGGTTCAGGACCTTCAACATAAATACGTATTAGTCTTTTATTATCTTTAAGGGAGATCGATCGTGCGTGTATGTGGTGGGACTAATTATATACGAGATTGAGTTACTTACCATCTATGCAAAAAATTGAAGAGCTTGCTTTTGTCACGTTATACTATATTCATTATCTATGATTTAGTTGCCAGTTCTATATCTCTAGGTGGGGTAACCCACCTCATGAACAACCTTATGGTGTGGTAACCCTCGCTGGTGGTCGGTGCCAATCAACCAATTAATATACCCTTTGGGCTAATGGATATCAACTATTTTCTTTTTCTTTAGTTGTGCATCCCATCAATATTCCCTTTGGGCTGATAGATATATGATATGTTCCCTTCCCTTAAAGCCTCTGTCTTCCTAAAAGGAAAGATGTGCATTCTTTTAAATTGGGGAATGCAAGTTAAAAACACGGATCTATCTTATAAGGTGATGGTAGTGCACAAACTTATGTAAAGTGACTGCAATATGGAATCTCATGTCGTAAGTTCCTAATGCCGACGCAGTTAAAAGTTAATTATATAATCGTGAATGATTATTATGTAGTATATGTATTCTATTTGCCTAGGCAATCTGAGTGTGTTAGCTTCTGGATATTTGTTCCTATTAATCCCAGCGCTGTTAGTTACTTCAAAATATAAGACTAGGGATCACAACAACTTGATAGGTATACTGGGTGTGGAGAACGAATCACAAGTGAATCCGGCGGGTGGCAGGATTAACTAGAATTTGAGCAGATTCTTTGGTTGGATCAACTGCTTATGCATCTATAACTATATCTACTAGTTCTTTCTTCCATGCTATAAGATTATGCTCATGATTATATGCTACTGAAACTATTGGTGGTGGAACTGTATTTGTTATTAAATCCTTTTATAAACTCTTGATTCAACGTAAATAGGTTCCTTAGTATTATCAACATGGTATGAATCAACTGAATCTGCAACTTATTCTCCAACTAAGTAAATGAGGTTAATGGGTGCTGTTTAAATAGGTTCTACTAGTGATGCTTTCTCCCCGTCAAATTGAACTAGATAATCTCCATTTCGCTCAGGTGCCTTTACCTTCGCTCTACTGGGCTATGTTCATTACTTTACCAACACTCCTGCTTCTGTCTTATATGTTAATGTATAATCAACTTAAGACATCCGATTAGTGAAAAAGTCACTTCGATAGTAAGTCATATTAAACTGAGAACCTTGTATAGTTGCATAATACAATAAACAATGATAAGCTTAATAACAATACACTGCTTCTTGGTAGACAAGATCAACCAATGTTGATCCCACTTCCTCCTATGGAATGATCTGTATTTGGATCTGTTGGAATGGGATATCGAATTCATGGCCCCGGACCAATATCTGAGGGATTTGGCTCTATAACTGGAGAGGATATAGGATATGGAGCTGGAAAGCATCTAGGGAAAGGTGCCACCTTATTATCTGATGCCCATAGCATCCTAGCTTCCCCTGTATTTGATGCTTCTACCTTCCCTGGTGATTCAAAATTGGATCCACTAGCACTCGAACTGCCTAGGATACAGCATCTCGACCTTTCCCTATCCGTGATGCTGCAGGAAACCTGTAACTGGATTTGGAGCCCGTTAGGAAGGGATCCTAGGACTATTACCAGGACTGGCTATGCTGCTATATCAGCTTCCCGAACATCTGCTTATTCCTCCGTAACTGGCTCTGATGCTTGCTATTATGGGTTTCGACCAACAAGATCAACATATTAGTTTACATTTGTGGATTAATGGCATGAGTTCATACCCGTGGAACCATTATATTCAGACAAAAGTTAAGCCACAATATCAATATTGAATCATAATATAAGGAGGGGCCACTAGAGTGTCAGTTTTCTAGGATGCTCAACATTTCAAAGTTCAATTCACACTTTTGTTGTATGGTACTTTTTTCTATTCCTCGAAGAGATTCATTGTAATTTCTTTTATATTAATTTCTTGTCTAAGTAGGTAAACAGTCATGAGCATCAGTATTATGTTCTTTTGCATGTTGTATTCTTACATATGATATTATGTTAGACAGGTATCTCTTTTTCGTAACACTCTTTAGTATTCCCGAACCAGATATTTTACCCGCGATGAAATTTTTTTATCGAGACCGCAATGGGTATGCCCTGCTCATCCTCCTTATAACAAGAAAAAACTGCTCTTTTTGCTGCCTGTATATGGACTCCGGACCAGAATGTCATTGAATTCAAATGCATACTTACTTGGATTGCATAGTAATCTAGAACTTGCTCATTAGTTTGTTGATTGATAATCAAGCTTGCATAAAGTAGTTTCAATCCATTGCTTATGCTATTAAGGACTTTATTTTGGGAGATTGAGATGTGTTATAATACCAGCATAGATCCATCATAAACCTGGATCTATTAAGCATAGACAGGGAACAAGAAAAAAATTCCACCTCAAGAAATTGAATCTCTTTCTGGGCTTAATAAATCTGTTTAAGATGGATCGGTGATGATTTTAATTTTTTTTATTTTGTGAACCAATAATTTCTTAATTAAATTTTTTATTTTCAGAATGGTTTAAGTTTTAACATGCTGCCCCCGATATTGTTGAATGTCTAATGAGTTCTTGCTGTTTAGGTCACCAGTTCATGCTTTTGAATTGGTTGTTGTTTATTTCTGGATAAACTGCCTATGTAGTCTGCTTTCCCGAGGGGTCAGTGGTATCATGATATTCTCCTTGTCGGTGGAATTATATTTTCGTAATGGAAAAAAATAGATGTAATTACATAAGAATGTAGGGTTGAATTTTTTTAGCCATACCATAAAACTGCGCAAACATGTATTGAGAAAATAAAGAAGCACCTCTGATGTAGGAATAAGCAGAACTCCATGAACAAGCTAGTGACGTTTTCAAAGAATACAGAGAAAACACGTAGGAAATACCAAAAAATTGATGAATGCAACATCCTCAGCATGAATAGGTTGACGAGTGTACTAAGCTCATACTTATTTTATGATGGAAGTCAATAAGATGTAAAATTGATGAATTTAATTTTGCAGAAGAAATATAAAATATTTTGTTCAAACGACTGTATATGTAAGCTATAAATAACGGCTCCAAAATTAAAAATAGATTTTATTTTATTAACCCTCGAAACTACAAAATAAATGCAAAATCAGCTTCAAATGCACCTGTTTTTGGATTTCCCTTTTTGCGATTTTAGAAAGGATTTAGCACCAAGGATTCTTATATCCGTGTTTCATCGAATTAGTTGTTGGGAATGACCGAAGGATGTTTGTTATCATAGGCAGTAAATGCGCACCTCAAAAACATGAAGCTGCACTGCTTCTCACATATATTTTGAGTTTTTCTCCATGGCTAAATTGAAAAACAGGTCGGCATCCCTCAATTTACAAGATGCAAAGCTAGTACAGGATCATGTTGTGAAATTAAACAATTTGCCTCTTGACTGACTTAGCTCATAGGAATGTGCATGCCTGTGACTACAAGGTGACATTAGTAGTGGATAGGTATAAAGCTGAATGAACAAGTTTTAACTTTTGGAGAGAACCAAGTATTATTTTGCATGTTATATAAATATTTGTATATGCTGTAAAATTTGATGCAGTATCTAGCATGTAATCCATTTAGTGGGGAGCATAGGGTGATGCTATGGCTTATTTAGTATGCTTTTATATTAATTATATCATTATATTGGCACAAGTTAAACTACCAGACATTATTGGTTTCAAACACATAGGACTTGCATGGTAATTGCATGAGTGAAGAGGAAGTCACATGCTCGTAAAAAAAACCTAAACAAGGTAGCAGAAGCATCAAAGTGTTAACAATTGCAGTGACTTTCTTTGGATGAGCCCCAGGAAAGAGCAAATATCACATAGGTTGGATGTGATTATTATAACTTAAAAACCCAAACACATTTTTCTAGGATTCCTGAATTCAATGACTACCACGCAACATCGGTTAAAAATGATATAGGAGTCTGGTGATAATTGCGTGGAAAGAGGAGGAAGTCAGCTGCACGGAAAGGAAATCTGAAAACCTAAACAGTAAAGCTACAAACAAGGTTCAATTAAAGAATATATATCGGTTGAAAATCAAAATCATCGTGAAAAGCTTTGCTCCATTGAAATAAGACTTAAAAAAAACAACATAGAGAGCTCAAAGGCCACAGACAAAATTCAAATATGGCATAACCCCGACATTATATCTCAAAAGAAAACCAATAAAAAAGTTAAAGCCAATACTCTGCAGCTATCATTAGAGCGAATCGACTGTTCAATTTCAAGTTGCTAACCTGGCACTCTAGGACTTTATTGACGCTGTCCCTCCATGAAAGAGTTGGCCTCATCGACCCTTACTGCATCAGGGTCGATGGGGAAAATTCCATGGGTTTAACTTCCAGCAATTTAACGCCCCCCCCCCCCCCCCCAAACTTTTGCGCTTCATCCAACAAATTCATAGGTTTATAGAAAAATGTAATTGTGAATGTTGTGTTAGGTGCATATTTTTTTGAAGATGTCATTGTCGATGAACACTAATGTTTATTTGTATTGCAAAACTATCATATCCATTTTTTTATTGGTTATATGTTGTACAGGATGGCACCTGAGGTTATTGAGGAACTTCATGGATATGATTTCAAGTGAGCTGCCCATGCTTTCCTTTTACATTCGTATGTTTCCTGCAAGGTTAGTACTTACCTAAATGATTGTTTTGTTTATCGGATTCTAGGTTATGTTTTACCATGAGAAAATCATAAATGTCAAGGTCAATTTGGAAGTACTTAAATTGGTAACGAAGAGCCTTCTGCAGAGGAATAATGGAAGGAATCAAATCTTAAGTTTGTAAAACATACTATAAAGGGGAACAAAAAAACACCCTAGCACTCTTTTTAATTGAGATACAAAATTCTGATTTTATGATTATGTGGGTCTCTAGAAGAAATCATCTAATTTTCATCGTTCTAATTTCTAGCTCAACATCTGCCTATTTATTTCTCGTTTCGTGTATGAAGGTCTTGGTTGAAAAGATTGGAGTTCCAAGTCTAAAGACAGGGGATGAAAGTGTCATTGTCAATGGTGGCTCAATGAAATTACGTGAGTGTTTATGCCCATGATCTTCTCTAATAAGATATTTAGTATCTAAAATTCTTGTTTTTTTACAGCAATGCAGTGTATAATGGAGTTATATCTACTAATGGCTGAGCCTCATCTTTAGATCTTTTTTTAATATTTATAGGTAACTGTGATGGATCTATAGGCCACTGTTGTAAAAAAGGGCCATCCTCATTGGAGTGATGGATCTATATAATGTGTCATGGTTTTCTTTATGATCCCACTTTATCACATATTTATGAAATAAGCTCTATGCATCATCAGTTTTTTTTGGATATTTCCAATTTGGTTTTAGAATGTTTGTAGTGCTTTCTAACCATAGTAAACATGTATGTGTAGAGAGTCACTATGTTTTAATTAATACCTATAAAGGAATGCCGAGTTATTATAATCGAATAAGTAATAGTGAAAGGGTGTTTTTATGCCAAAGTAGTAGTATATAATGTGTGTTAACCTATGCAAGTAGTATGGCGTGTACATGCTTTTTGCAACATCTCTTCATTGAAGTTTGATTACATTTTTGCTCGTACATGAAGAATTTAGTATTATTAAATGCCACAATACAAAGCAGATTAGATTTTATTTCGTATTACCATTTAGTATTAGGGTTAGATTAAGAAATATTTAAAAAAAACAAAATTAAGAGTTTTTTTGTGTCGATGAACTCACACGCGTTGAAATAGAAAAATTGTTCGGTTCAGGTCAGGATTCAACTAGTTTTAGTTGAGTTGACTGGTTCGGTATCGAACTAGCCACTTGATCTTGGCTTGGTTCAAGGTCAACTTGGTCAACTTGACCAAGTGGATTAGATTATATTTAGTTTTACCATTTAGGGTTAGGGTTAGATTAAGAAATATTAAAAAAACCAAAAATAATATTTTTTTAGTCCACAAACTCACACACGTCGAGACATGCAACGTGGTCGGTTGATGTTAGGATTCAACCAAGTTCAGTTGAGTTGATTGGTTGGGTACCGAACTGGTCACTTGATCCGATATGCAGGCTAGCTTGGCTCGGTTCAAGGTTAACTTGGTCAACTTGACCGAGTTCGAGTCCCAGTTGACCGGTTTTCAAAACAGGGATCCTAACAAGGCTGGAAATCAACTTAAATGGGAGTAAAGGGGGGAAATGTTGATGCATTTCCTTTTACAGAAAGCATGTTTTAGCTAACAAAATCAAAATTAAATTTCCCATGAAAGCTAGGACAAACTACTAAGAAAAATGAGTCCTTAGTGAAATTAAATTTCCAATGCAAATCTTATCCAAAGCGAAAAAAAGAAAAAAAACGCGAAAAAAAAATGAGAAATGGGTCAAAATAAATTAAAAAATGATTCGGAACTGTTGATCCAGAGAAATACACCCATGAAGGAATCTTGGAACTAAATCCACCCATGAAGGAATTTTGAAGTTCCAAGCCAACACAAGGCAGTATAACCAGCAGCGTTTGACATTTCAAAATCTGTGCTTTCCACATATTGTCCTTTGGTGGATAATCGAAGTTGACATCGGTGGGAATTGAAAGAATATTAGTCTTCGTGAATAGTTTAAGAGATAAAAACCTAAAATACAAAGAATGTTCGTGATATAAATACCAAGTGATTGTTTTCATAAAGTTCATTCTCACTGTGCACTGTGCAGAAGTTGACATCGGTGGGATTTGAAAGAATATTGGTCTTCGTGAATAGTTTAAGAGATAAAAACCTAAAATACAAAGAACGTTCGTGATATAAATACCAAGTGATTGTTTTCATAAAGTTCATTCTCACTGTGCACTGTGCAGAAGTTTTTGATTACAGAGTTGTGCAATGGAGAAAAGTGACCTAGCCTTCGTTGTTGTGTTAGTACTGATATCGTTAAACTCATGCCGACCACAAACGATAGCAGCAGAATGTGGAGAAGGCGACCGTGCTGCCTTGTTAGATTTCAAAGCCGCCATTGTGAAGGATCCGAGCGGAGCTCTTAAATCATGGACGGCCACGGCCAAGGATTGCTGCAAATGGAAAGGTGTCTCGTGCGATAGCAATAGCGGTCGAGTGGTAAGTGTGAATCTTGATGCTGATCCGCTGAACCAAGGAAACAGTGTGTACATGAGTGGAACTATATCGGAATCCATCGGGAACCTCTCTTCTCTCCACACCTTGATTCTTGTGAGCTGGAAAAATATAGGCGGAGTAATTCCATCTTCTCTTTCTCGCCTTTCAGCCTTAACCACTCTTTCTCTTGATGACAACAGACTCACCGGTTCCATTCATTCTGACATCGGCCAACTTGTCAGTCTACAGTCTCTGTCTCTCTCCGAAAACCTGCTTACCGGTCCTATTCCTAAATCCATCGGAAATATACAGAATCTAACTTCTTTGAACTTGGATTCGAATCGGCTCTCTGGCTCCATTCCTTCAAGCATAGGAAACCTGACTCGGCTGTCCGTGTTGACTCTCAACAGCAATTTTCTCTCGGGTCCCATTCCGGACTCCATGGGAGATCTGAAAAAGCTCACGACATTACATATATCAAACAATTTCCTCACGGGTAAGATTCCTTCCTCGTTAGGAAATATGTCAATGCTTGCGGAGCTCTTGGCAAGTAACAATCGTTTCAGCGAAAGCATTCCAGAATCCCTGGGTTTGTTGAGCGCTAATTTTTATAAATTGTATTTGGACCAGAATATGTTGAGAGGATCTATTCCAGAGTCCTTAGTGAAGTCAACATCTCTTTTAACCCTTAATCTAACCCAAAACAAACTCACCGGGAATATTCCTCGTATTCCCATATCCTCCCATCTTGAAACCCTCCATCTGGGGAAAAACAGTCTATCCGGTGAGATACCGGCCTGGTTAGGCGATCTGCCAAACCTACGCTCGTTGCAAGTATCATTCGACGATTTCACAGGCCAAATACCCAATTCATTTGGAGGGAGTTCAAGCCTTAATTATCTTTTCATTTCAAACAATAGGCTTACTGGTAACATTCCGGAATCGTTGGGTGATATGCCAAACCTGGAATACCTTGATCTGTCTAGTAATCAACTCAACGGAAGAATTCCAGAGAAGATGACCCAACTGAAGGGTATGATGCAGTTAAATATGAGTTTCAACCATCTGTGTGGTATGATTCCACGCGGCAAACCGTTCGACGCATTCCCTGCTTCCGCGTACATCCACAACGATTGTCTCTGCGGCCCGCCTCTAACTCCTCTTTGTGGCACGGTTTGAAGGGATCATGAGATTATTTGTAATTGGGATTGTATGACCCAAATGATACCAGTTTTATAACTAAATAACATTCCTTACGGCAGCGTGTTTTACTAATGGAGTTGTTTTGAATGTGATACGATGTCATTAATGGAGCGGATTTGCACTTGTTGGATGAGTTTAATTTAAACCTATTGTACCATCTACAAAAATTTAAATACATCAAATTATGCTAATGCAATAAAGGAGTGCTTTGAATCCTAAATGATTTGAATGCTAATGCAGTAAAATAGTACTTTAAAGAAAACACATTGAATTTCCATCATAGTTTGAGCCATGATATAGGATCAATTAATGAGACTTTTGTTTTCTTATCAATGGCTAAATGGCTCAAAAGGAGTTTTTCTATTATAAAGCTAAACATAGATTTCTTTAACATTTGTGGAAGGTCTTATTGTAGACCCCTCTAAATTTATGCCTTTTTGTATTAAGAATTTGTTAACCTAAATCGGCACGCTATTAATTTATGAGATCATAAAGTGGAGTGCAATAAAAATATGGGAACGTTATGGGCCAATCTTTAGTTTAAGAACTAATGAAGGTTTTCATTTAGGTTTGATCATCTAATTTTTAATTTTGTTGTCATTCCTAATTTAATTTGGTATAGAATCATTTCAAATCTTACTTGAATTTAAATATCAATTTTAACATTCATAAGACAATACCGCATGTGAAATATATCCATATTCAGAGGAAAAGGATTCCTTAAAGGTGGTGCATTGTGGTTATTCAATGTGTCATTCTTCGCCCTTGTATACCTGGCAGTGTCACTACTGGCCTAATATTTCTAGCAGTTGTCATTTTTGGACTTAAAACCTTATAATGCTGACCACACGGTGACCATCTCACCTCGATAACTTCCTTGTCCTCAATCAGAGTTATTCATGCGGTTTGATACTAATGGGTATGGCCGTATCTCCTTTCGAGAGTAAGTCTTTTTAATTAAAAATTATTGCTTAAAAGCCTTAAAGAAAGCCCTTGAAAGATCTCTTTATGTCCCTCAAAGAAATCTAGTTAACCATTTAAGTACATTATAAGACATAAGGTATTGCAAGGCACTTCTCATAAATATCCATTCGTATTAACTTGGCAGAAAGAGGAATGTGATATCACTCATGTAACTACAGATGGATTAGTTACAAGAACGTTGATGCCTTCAGTTGTTTTGGCATAAATAAATATAGAAATTCACACTAAATTAGCAGTTATACATTCTCTCCTATGCATCTTGCAGCCTGCTGTCCTTTTTGTGTCAGAACTTATAGGAGTTTTGGTTACATTTTGCAATTCATGCATGAGTTCAGACCCCTGGTAGGAAAAAAATAGGTCCTAGTATCAATATCGATGCATAATATCTTATAGATCTACTAGAGCCTCAGTTTCTTGGGATGTTTGACATTTCAAGGTTCAATTCACACTTTTGTTTCTTAAAAGCCTTAAATATAGCTTCTAAAAGATCTTTTTATGGCCTTGAAATAAATCTAGTTACACACTTACACATGTAATTACTTCAAGAAACGAGGCGTTGCAAGGCACTAGTTGTAAAGATCCATCCATGTAGAGTAAATGTGGAAAAGAATGTGGTATAAGTCACGTAACAAGAGAGGGATCAGTCATGGAAACCTTACTGCCTTCAGCTGTTTGGGAATAACTAAATGGGGAAATTTGCACTGAAATACCAGTAATTGTTCATTCTGTCATGTATCTGGCACCCTGCTTGAGTCAGAACGCTTTTCTCCTGTTATCAGTTGATTTCCTTTTCTTCCAATAAAAATGGAGGTTCTGTAAAATGTCTTCTTTTTAGGTAGGTCGACCTTGCAAATAACTCATTTATCAAGGAGGGAAGAACACCTCTGGATAAATCTCCTCTCACTAATGTTACCTGGATAGCAAGCACCTTCCGAGCCACCCTCGGCAACAGATTCATCACATCTGAGAACACCTTGACAAACTTAAAAGCAAAGTGGTACTAGAAAGGGTAGGAGACAAGAGCAATAAGCAATGATTTTTTGTTGCAATCTTACATTAAACACCTTTAGTTAAAGTGTGGATAAGTACTATGAGGACTAATGTACCTTCTGGTTCAGGACCTTCAGCATAAATACGTATTAGTCTTTTATTATCTTTAAGGGAGATCGAGCGTGCGTGTATGTGGTGGGACTAATTATATACGAGATTGAGTTACTTACCATCTATGCAAAAAATTGAAGAACTTGTTTTTGTCACGTTATACTATATTCATTATCTATGATTTAGTTGCCATTTCTATATCTCTAGGTCGGGTAACCCGCCTCATGAACAACCTTATGGTGTGGTAACCCTCGCTGGTGGTCGGTGCCAATCAACCAATTAATATACCCTTTGGGCTAATGGATATCAACTATTTTCTTTTTCTTTAGTTGTGCATCCCATCAATATTCCCTTTGGGCTGATAGATATATGATATGTTCCCTTCCCTTAAAGCCTCTGTCTTCCTAAAAGGAAAGATGTGCATTCTTTTAAATTGGGGAATGCAAGTTAAAAATACGGATCTATCTTATAAGGTGATGGTAGTGCACAAACTTATTTATAGTGACTGCAATATGGAATCTCATGTCTTAAGTTCCTAATGCCCACGCAGCTAAAAGTTAATTATATAATCGTGAATGATTCTTATGTAGTATTTGTATTCTATTTGCCTAGGCAATCTGAGTGTGTTAGCTTCTGGATATTTGTTCCTATTAATCCCAGCGCTGCTAGTTACTTCAAAATATAAGACTAGGGATCACAACAACTTGATAGGTATACTGGGTGTGGAGAACGAATCACAAGTGAATCCGGCGGGTTGCAGGATTAACTAGAATTTGAACAAATTCTTTGGTTGGATCAACTGCTTATGCATCTATAACTATATCTACTAGTTCTTGCTTCCAAGCTATAAGTTTATGCTCATGATTATATGCTACTGAAACTATTGGTGGTGGAACTGTATTCGTTATTAAATCCTTTTATAAACTCTTGATTCAACGTAAACAGGTTCCTTACTATTATCAACAGGGTATGAATCAACTGAATATGCAACTTATTCTCCAACTAAGTAAATGAGGTTAATGGGTGCTGTTTAAATAGGTTCTACTAGTGATGCTTTCTCCCCGTCAAATTGAACTAGAGAATCTCCATTTCGCTCAGGTGCCTTGACCTTCACTCTAGTGGGCTATGTTCCTTACTTTACAACCACTCCTGCTTCTGTCTTATATGTTAATGTATAATCAACTTAAGACATCCGATTAGTGAAAAAGTCACTTCGATAGTAAGTCATATTAAACTGAGGACCTTGTATAGTTGCATAATACAATAAAGAATGATAAGCTTAATAACAATACACTGCTTCTTGGTAGACAAGATCAACCAGTGTTGATCCCACTTCCTCCTACGGAATGATCTGTATTTGGATCTGTTGGAACGGGATATCCGATTCATGGCCCCGGACCAATATCTGAGGGATTTGGCTCTATAACTGGAGAGGATATAGGCTATGGAGCTGGAAAGCATCTAGGGAAAGGTGCCACCTTATTATCTGATGCCCATAGCATCCTAGCTTCCCCTGTATTTGATGCTTCTACCTTCCCTGGTGATTCAAAATTGGATCCACTAGCACTCGGACTGCCTAGGATACAGCATCTCGACCTTTCTCTATCCGTGATGCTGCAGGAAACCTGTAACTGGATTTGGAGCCCGTTAGGAAGGGATCCCTGGACTATTACCGGGACTGGCTATGCTGCTATATCAGCTTCCCGAACATCTGCTTATTCCTCCGTAACTGGCTCTGATGCTTGCTATTATGGGTTTCGACCAACAAGACCAACATATTAGTTTACATTTGTGGATTAATGGCATGAGTTCATACCCCTGGAACCATTATATTCAGACAAAAGTTAAGCCACAATATCAATATTAAATCATAATATAAGGAGGGGCCACTAGAGTGTCAGTTTGCTAGGATGCTCAACATTTCAAAACTCAATTCACACTTTTGTTGTATGGTACTTTTTTCTATTCCTCGAAGAGATTCATTGTAATTTCTTTTATATTAATTTCTTGTCTAAGTAGGTAAACAGTCATGAGCATCAGTATTATGTTCTTTTGCGTGTTGCATTCTTACATATGATATTATGTTAGACAGGTATCTCTTTTTCGTAACACTCTTTAGTATTCCCGAACCAGATATTTTACCCACGATGAAAATGTTTTATCGGGACCGCAATGGGTATGCCCTCCTCATCATCCTTATAACAAGAAAAAACTGCTCTTTTTGCTTCCTGTATATGGACTCCGGACCAGAATGTCATTGAATTCAAATGCATACTTACTTGGATTGCATAGTAATCTAGCACTTGCTCATTAGTTTGTTGACTGATAATCAAGCTTGCAGAAAGTAGTTTCAATCCATTGCTTATGCTATTAAGGACTTTATTTTGGGAGATTGAGATGTGTTATAATACCAGCATAGATCCATCATAAACCTGGATCTATTAAGCATAGACAGGGAACAAGAAAAAAATTCCACCTCAAGAAATTGAATCTCTTTCTGGGCTTAATAAATCTGTTTAAGACGGATCGGTGATGATTTTAATTTTTTTTATTTTGTGAACCAATAATTTTTTAATTAATTTTTTATTTTCATAATGGTTTAAGTTTTAACATGCTGCCCCCGATATTGTTGAATGTCTAATGAGTTCTTGCTGTTTAGGTCACCAGTTCATGCTTTTGAATTGGTTGTTGTTTATTTCTAGATAAACTGCCTATGTAGTCTGCTTTCCCGAGGGGTCAGTGGTATCATGATATTCTCCTTGTCGGTGGGATTCTATTTTCGTAATGGAAAAAAATAGATGCAATTACATAAGAATGTAGGGTTGAATTTTTTTAGCCATACCATAAAACTGCGCAAACATGTATTGAGAAAATAAAGAAGCACCTCTTATGCGCTTGTAAAGAGCAGATTAACCATTGATGTAGGAATAAGCAGAACTCCGTGAACAAGCTAGTGACGTTTTCAAAGAATACAGAGAAAACACCTAGGAAATACCAAAAAAATGATGAATGCAACATCCTGAGCATGAATAGGTTGACGAGTGTACTAAGCTCATACTTATTTTATGATGGAAGTCAATAAGATGTAAAATTGATGAATTTAATTTTGCAGAAGAAATATAAAACATTTGGTTCAAACGACTGTATATGTAAGCTATAAATTTCAGCTCCAAAATTAAAAATAGATTTTATTTTATTAACCCTTGAAACTACAAAATAAATGCAAAATCAGCTTCAAATGCACCTGTTTTTGGATTTCCCTTTTTGCGATTTTAGAAAGGATTTAGCACCAAGGATTCTTATATCCGTGTTTCATCGAATTAGTTGTTGGGAATGACCGAAGGATATTTGTTATCATAGGCAGTAAATGCGTGCCTCAAAAACATGAAGCTGCACTGCTTCTCACATATATTTTGAGTTTTTCTCCATGGCTAAATTGAAAAACAGGTCGGCATCCCTCAATTTACAAGATGCAAAGCTAGTACAGGATCATGTTGTGAAATTAAACAATTTGCCTCTTGACTGACTTAGCTCATAGGAATGTGCATGCCGGTGACTACAAGGTGACATTAGTAGTGGATAGGTATAAAGCTGAATGAACAAGTTTTAACTTTTGGAGGGAACCAAGTATTATTTTGCATGTTATATAAATATTTGTATATGCTGTAAAATTTAAAGGAGTATCTAGCATGTAATCCATTCAGTGGGGAGCATAGGGTGATGCTATGGCTTATTTAGTATGCTATTATATTAATTATATCATTATATTGGCACAAGTTATTGGAGTAAGTACCAGACATTATTGGTTTCAAACACATAGGACTTGCATGGTAATTGCGTGAGTGAAGAGGAAGTCACATGCTTGTAAAAAAAAACCTAAACAAGGTAGCAGAAGCATCAAAGTGTTAACAATTGCAGTGACTTTCTTTGGATGAGTCCCAGGAAAGAGCAAATATCACATAGGTTGGATGTGATTATTATAACTTAAAAACCCAAACACATTTTTCTAGGATTCCTGAATTCAATGACTACCACGCAATATCGGTTAAAAATGATATAGGAGTCCGGTGATAATTACGTGGAAAGAGGAGGAAGTCAGCTGCACGGAAAGGAAATCTGAAAACCTAAACAGTAAAGCTACAAACAAGGTTCAATTAAAGAATATATACCGGTTGAAAATCAAAATCATCGTGAAAAGCTTTGCTCCATTGAAATAAGACTTAAAAAAAACAGCATAGAGAGCTCAAACGCCACAGACAAAATTCAAATATGGCATACCCCCGACATTATATCTCAAAAGAAAACCAATAAAAAAGTTAAAGCCAATACTCTGCAGCTATCATTAGAGCGAATCGACTGTTCAATTTCAAGTTGCTGACTTGGCACTCTAGGACTTTATTGACGCTGTCCCTCCATGAAAGAGTTGGCCCCATCGACCCTTACTGCATCAAGGTCGACGGGGAAAATTCCATGGGTTTCACTTCCAGCAATTTAACGCCCCCCCGCACAAACTTTTGCGCTTCATCCAACAAATTCATAGGTTTATAGTAAAATGTAATTGTGAATGTTGTGTTAGGTGCATATTTTTTTGAAGATGTCATTGTCGATGAACACTAATGTTTATTTGTATTGCAAAACTATCATATCCATTTTATTATTGGTTATATGTTGTACAGGATGGCACCTAAGGTTATGGAGGAACTTCATGGATATGATTTCAAGTGAGCTGCCCATGCTTTCCTTTTACATTCGTATGTTTCCTGCAAGGTTAGTACTTAGCTAAATGATTGTTTTGTTTATCGGATTCCAGGTTATGTTTTACCATGAGAAAATCATAAATGTCAAGGTCAATTTGGAAGTACTTAAATTGGTAATGAAGAGCCTTTTGTAGAGGAATAATGGAAGGAATCAAATCTCAAGTTTGTAAAACATACTGTAAAGGGGAACAAAAAAACACCCTAGCACTCTTTTTAATTGAGATACAAAATTCTGATTTTATGACTATGTGGGTCTCTAGAAGAAATCATCTAATTTTCATCGTTCTAATTTCTAGCTCAACATCTGCCTATTTATTTCTTGTTTGGTGTATGAAGGTCTTGGTTGAAAAGATTGGAGTTCCAAGTCTAAAGACAGGTGATGAAAGTGTCATTGTCAATGGTGGCTCAATGAAATTACGTGAGTGTTTATGCCCATGATCTTCTCTAATAAGATATTTAGTATCTAAAATTCTTGTTTTTTTACAGCAATGCAGTGTATAATGGAGTTATATCTACTAATGGCTGAGCCTCATCTTTAGAGCTTTTTTTAATATTTATAGGTAACTGTGATGGATCTATAGGCCACTGTTGTAAAAAAGGGCCATCCTCATTGGAGTGATGGATCTATATAATGTGTCATGGTTTTCTTTATGATCCCACTTTATCACATATTTATGAAATAAGCTCTATGCATCATCAGTTTTTTTTGGATATTTCCAATTTGGTTTTAGCATGTTTGTAGTGCTTTCTAACCATAGTAAACATGTATGTGTGGAGAGTCACTATGTTTTAATTAATACCTATAAAGGAATGCCAAGTTATTATAATCGAATATAAGTAATAGTGAAAGGGTGTTTTTATGCCAAAGTAGTAGTATATAATGTGTGTTAACCTATGCAAGTGGTATGGCGTGTACATGATTTTTGCAACATCTCTTCATTGAAGTTTGATTACATTTTTGCTCGTACATGAAGAATTTAGTATTATTAAATGCCACAATACAAAGCAGATTAGATTTTATTTAGTATTCCCATTTAGTATTAGGCTTAGATTAAGAAATATTTAAAAAAACCAAATTAAGAGTTTTTTTTGTGTCGATGAACTCACACGCGTTGAAATAGAAAAATTTTCCGGTTCAGGTGAGGATTCAACTAGTTTTAGTTGAGTTGACTTGTTCGGTATCGAACTAGCCACTTGATCTTGGCTTGGTTCAAGGTCAACTTGGTCAACTTGACCAAGTGGATTAGATTATATTTAGTTTTACCATTTAGGGTTAGTGTTAGATTAAGAAATATTAAAAAAACCAAAAATAATATTTTTTTAGTCCACAAACTCACACACGTCGGGACATGCAACTTGGTCGTTTCAGGTTAGGATTCAACCAAGTTCAGTTGAGTTGATTGGTTGGGTACCGAAGTGGTCACTTGATCCGATATGCAGGGTAGCTTGGCTCGGTTCAAGGTTAACTTGGTCAACTTGACCGAGTTCGAGTCCGAGTTGACCGGTTTTCAAAACAGGGATCCTAACAAGGCTGGAAATCAACTTAAATGGGAGTAAAGGGGGGAAATGTTGATGCATTTCCTTTTACGGAAAGCAGGTTTTAGCTAACAAAATCAAAACTAAATTTCCCATGAAAGCTAGGACAAACTACTAAGAAAAATGAGTCCTTAGTGAAATTAAATTTCCAATGCAAATCTTAACCAAAGCGAAAAAAAAAAAAAAAAAAAAAAAACCGCGAAAAAAAATGATAAATGGGTCAAAATAAATTAAAAAAATGATTCGGAATTCTTGATCCAGAGAAATACACCCATGAAGGAATTTTGGAACTAAATCCACCCATGAAGGAATTTTGAAGTTCCAAGCCAACACAAGGCAGTATAACCAGCAGCGTTTGACCTTTCGAAATCTGTGCTTTCCACATATTGTCCTTTGGTGGATAATCGAAGTTGACATCGGTGGGAATTGAAAGAATATTGGTCTTCGTGAATAGTTTAAGAGATAAAAACCTAAAATACAAAGAACGTTCGCGATATAAATACCAACTTATTGTTTTCATAAAGTTCATTCTCAC
>LPNX011060267.1:0-17240 GCA_001517045.1 Pseudotsuga menziesii | reverse complement strand
ACTTGAATACACATCAAAAGGCTTTCAAATTTTACCTGCGCAGGATCACATCGATTTTCCTCAACCGCTGGTGGATTCTTCAATTACTCCCACAGCAAATTTGCCGCTGTTCATAGACCGATTCTACGACCCCAACAGACACAGCGATGGAACAAAAACACAAATCGTGGATTGGATCATGTGTCTAATCCCCAGCGAGATTCAACTGGATGAAGTACTGAAAAGGAGGGTGCTGCTCAATGCAGACCGCCAAAAAAAAGGTAGGCTAATTCTCCAAAAATCGCAGAAAGAAAAACCGGCCTCCTCTCTTGTCGGGACCCCCCCCCCCCTCTAAAATAATTTCAACCTATAAATAACAGAAAAGGGGGAAACGGTCTCTTTTTCCCAGGGTAGGCCATGCGTCCCTTAAAACAAGGCAGTCAATTCTGCCCGTAATTGTTGGCGCTAAGAAATTAGCTGGAGGCATGCGTTCAGCCTACCCATCACCTTACCAATAGCTATTGAATTTAATTCCTTGAGTCATGGCAGAAACTCCTGCCATTAATAGTGCCGAGGAGGTTTCCCCAAAAATCATGCCCAAGTCAGCCTCCTTCACGGGGAGGAGATTCCTTTCAAAATTTAGATATATATATATGCTTTCTTAAAACTATAAGAATATATATGTATATACCCATATATATTTTTATGTCATTGTATTTGTGATATATGTTTTATACTCATTCCTATTGTCTCTCTTACCCAAAATTGGTGACTGCGAAATCCATCAATAAATACCATAGTAGCTTCCCTAAGCCACCTCCTCTAGTTCACAAAGAACTAGGTCACTTTGGTGTTTTCTCCTACCAGTCTCTTTTCCTAGTGGTCTCTGGAAGAAGTTGCGCTCATCATTGTCTTGAGGAAATCACATTACCTAATACACAAAGTTCTGCTAGTGGGGCCTTGGCCTTGAGCTCCTCACCCAGAAACCCTCATACATTAAATTACAAATATCCCAGGGAATACGGGAGGGACATTACATCCTTCCCCCCTAAAAGAAAGAACATCGTCCTCGGTGTTTCTTGTTTCTTTCGACAAAACTTTTTTATTGTTCTCTGGAGTCATCTCGTCTTGCTTCGCCTTGCTCGGATCTATTGATTTTATTTTCTGATCTTTGTAGGTTTGTAGGACCTGCATTTTTCCTGTAACATAAAATCAGGTCTACCCAATTTTTTTCATAGGTAAGAGTCAATTCATCATGAAACATAATTAGCAGGTCATTTGCAGCATCATAACTACCATTCAGTCCTTTCCAATAATCCATGTCCAAATTACAATTTCAACTTAAACAAAAGTCATAGATTCTCTTGCAATATGCAATTTTCTAATGTTCATGGTTGTCATATTACCCAATTATTTTCCATAATGCAATTTATACATTAACAAAACATGACTACAAGCATTGAAATCCCATTATACCAATAATGTCAATGCTAGAAATCCACATAATCAACATATTACCTGTCAGTTCTTTCTGACAATTAATCAACATATTACCTCATCGGTACAAGTTTACCTGCAATGCACATACCTGTTTCCGCATTGATCCTTTCTTTGGATGTCCTCCATCCCAGCACATCAAGTGCCAAACAGTACTCCAAGTACCAATTCCAGCCACCCAACACAAGGACGATACCAACCCTTCGTGTATCTCCTCTATGCTATTCAGGGTGCTTGTCGCTATTCTTCACTCAAGCCACCCAACACAAGGACGATACCCTATACCCCTCTTAGCGGTATGTCCTTTAGGGTGCTTCACCAAGCTGAGGCACTCCGTTCTCGCACACCTCCACAGCGCCCAGAGGTTATTCTCTTCACAGAGTCCCCCAACTCATGTGACAGTCCTCTAATGTGTGCGGAACGAGTCTTAACCAAATGTCTTACATCTGGGCGTCCCCAGAATGCATAATGGTCCCTCGCTGGCCTGGGGGAAAACAAGGTAGATTTTAACCACTACCTCCATCACCACTCCCTCTTCTGGTGATAACTTTATACACATGAGATTTAACTCATAAAAGTCCTGGAGCTTTAGCCTTTTTCATGGCCATAAATCCCCATGCCTGCAAGCACTCTATGGGTGTTAGTTTATCATCTTATTAATTCAAAGAACATCAAAAATTTTGCACATGTCCTTCCTTACTTCATCTTTCATTCATCCGATAAGAGCCTTTTATCACCAGAATTGACAAGTAGGCATTTTCAAGAAGCCACAAAATCTTTTCATTTTCTTATACTAACACCACTTGCAAGAAAACACATAAAACTTGAGAATTTTGACAATACAATTACTCATTAACTTCAAAGTATTAAAATAGAAAAATTCATTCACAGCTGCAATTTTATATATACTACATTTGAACCTTTAAGCGCTTTGTCAATGCCATAAGACCAACATCCAAAATCTGTTAGCAATTCTAAACAAAGTAAATTGCCTGCAATTAGCCTCACCATAATAAGATCAGAAAATCCCAATCGACAAGACCAATTAAACAACTACTTTAGTTAAACTGTCCCTTCTACAATATCCATAATCAAAATAAATCAATCATAGAGATGGGCATCCTCAAAGATCTGTGGATAATTAATCAAAGAATATCAAACTTTTTCCATAAATCATGCCTTCAAAACTATATATATATTTGTCTTCAAGAAGATGGGTAAGCATATTTAACTTGTCACAAAAAGCTCACAAATCTGCATACAACATTCAAAAATCCCACATACTTGTACCAGATGAATAGGAGGCTTGTCTACATAGCAAGATTACAATAGTTGAAGTCATAACAGAAAACAAAGACTTAAATTGATTGTTTCGAAATATATCCACATAATATGCTTATAAACATATGTAAACAGCAACGTTGTACCTTCCCAAATAACTTTAGAAAAAAAGTTTTCCTATAGTGTTGAAATTTGAAAATATATAGCTAAGATCAAGACTACATGTTCTCAATATCAACTAAATGTTAAAACTTACTCGGACTATATATATTTTGATTCTGGAAGCATTATCGTACTGAATATTCCAATGTGAGGAGACTGTTCCAAATAATTATCTTTCCCAAACTCAAAGCATAATAATATGGATTGGATAATTCCTCTTAGAGTATTTTAAACCACCAGAAGCATTTAGATCACCACTACTGTCAATAATTTGGAAAAAAAGGGAAAATGATATATGATTGACCTGCATGACAAAAGAAAGGCATTTGTATTTCACCGCCTATCTCATCAACTATTGGATATTTGGGTAAGGCCTAGTTTATCTATTCATTACCTTCCAAATTTTGTACCCAAAAGGGGTCTTTTCATTTCAAAAATATTACGCCATTCAACATTGTTTATTGAATGCATGTTGGCAATCTATAAACCCACATTCTGGAATCTGTGAGTTAAAATAATTTGAAATAAAGCCCTCAGTCAAAGAAAAACCAAAATTTATTGCTGCAATATATTTGAAACTATCACTGAAGTTCTACTAGTTCAAATGAAAATGTACTTTGAAATTCTCCTAGTTCAGATGACAACTGTTCTTTCAAACTTTTTAGCATACTGAGTTTACAACTGTTATGTCTCAAGTATTAAGGAGCAAAACGCTGTGTTATTACAACAAATAACGCCAACCATTAGTTAGTTCTGTGGAACCATTTTTTTTTTTTCCTGTCATAAACTTTTTTTATTTTTTTATTTTTTTTTTATACCCAGAGTCTACAGCATACCGCTGGAACATGGCCATGTCTACTATGTATTGGAAAAAAAACACATTGAAGCTTCCAGAAGCCTCTTGAAAACTTGTAAACTCAATTCACCATATAATAAAACAAGCTAAGCCGCATAGTGACATGGAAGAGAAATCAAAACGCAGGCACAATACACATATATAAAACGCAGACATAATATACCTTCTGCAAATCGCATCTCCAGGAAAACGCAGGCAAAACGTAGGCATGATATATATATAAAGAAAACGCAGACATAATATACATTCTGCGGGCAGCGCTCTCAGGACGCAAGACGCATAAATGCTTTCTGTGCTCCACAGATCCTTTTGTGCCTATTCCTACTTTAGATGGTAGTATTTCCAGACAATATTCCAAGTAGTCTTTCCGAAATGATGTTGCTTCCTAGTGATCATTTAGAAGCATTGCTGATGGAGTATAAGCTACCGATTCATGGCAGACAAGAAGCAAAAATAAGGAGATTGAAAGCTCACTTGGGTTTTCGTTGTTGAAGTTCATGCACTACTTTCTTACTGTTAACCAAGAATTTTGTCACACATTTTTATCTCGGCATGGGCCTGTTTCTCAAAGGAGATGCCAAACCATGCCATAATGCATCAAGAACTCAGTCACATATTTCCTTTGATCCTAGGGTTTTCCAACTCAAATAATATCGATTTATAAAGGGCAATCACGATTCATTTCTTCATCGGTCTCCAAATCCTATTCATATTCTTGAAATTTTGTTCTTCAATATTCACAAGACCAAAGGTGAGAAGCTTTGTTTGAGTTCACTATAATCTAAATCCTGTTTAATATTAGTTCTTCATATTCTTTGAGTTCATGCTCTTACCTTAAGGCACCCGAATAAGCAATGCTTTTATTTTATTTTCTTCCTTAAAGTGTTCATCTATGAGTACTTGGGTTTCACCTTTTGTCTCTTTTAAAAAATAACCTAATACTAATAATTCCTCTCTGAATACTCTTATACCGCACTAAGACATTCATCATGCAATCTTATGTAGATGAAACAATATTTTAGAAGTTCATGATAAGAGCGACTAACAGGTTACTTACCTCGTGAATCTTGATAGTTGTAGCGATTACATCAATGAACACTCTTGTCCTGAAAATACCTCAATATTTCTTTTGATTCCCTTTTTTTTTTTTTTTCCTCATTGACTTAGCACAGAAGTGGAAAAACAATGACAACCTTTCGTGATCTGAGAAGAGGTTCCTGCACAACTACAAGGTCAATGAATATGTGCATTCGGTACAGCCTAAGGGACCTGGATTGGTCGAACTTGATTTTCTGTATCACAGAGCAAAACTCAATTGTTAGTTTAAAATAAAAACATGCGGAAGCATTTTAAGCCCAAAAGGCTCGAGCGTTTCAACCTCGCTCTGATACCATATGTAAAATACCCCTGCTATCTGAAAGCTATAAAGCATTCAAGAAGTCTGCAAAGTAAAATTTTTTTAGCAATCTTTCATCAATTAAAACATTCATACAGCATTCATAATCATCAAGTACACAACGAGAATAGTCCAACACAACAAAATAACACAATGAGACAACCATCTTCACGTGGTTCACCTCGTCTACGAGGCTACATCCACCAACCTATTTGTTCTTTTATTTCTTTATCAAAAATGTGTGCTTACAAAAATCACGGCTCCATCATGGCCGGTTTTATCTTTCCTCAAGGCTACAGCCCTCTTATAAATAGCTTCATAGAAGAATTCATTAACAGCCCCCTTTGGGCACATGGTGACTCCCAAAGTACTCATTATTCATGAAGTAAGCTCATGTACAGAGATCCTAACAATCTGTGATATGATCATCACTAACAACAGAATGATGGGAACCCCCTCCCCATATTTAATTATATCATTTGTGGTCATTATCTTTCTTACCCTTCAAGCATCAAATCATTTTTACTAAGTGACCATGGTAAAAAGTACAAACTAAATATGTCCTGCAATTACTGTCTCATTTCCATGTTCTAAACAAGCTATTTCCATATCTATGTATCTTCTTAGAGTTTTCATTTGTAGTTTCCATGTCGTATAATAACTTTTGAACAAGCATTCTGCACCAAAAGTAGTCCTATAACTCATTTCCAAACATAAATGGTTCAACTTCATAATTCCAATATATCATACAACATTCAGGCAACTTCATAATTCAAATGTTTAGGCAACTTCAAGCAGCAACATATCACCAGGAAGAAACTACCCATACCAGGTTTTTCCAAACTTATATGGTTCAACTTCATAATGCATTCTTAGATTAAAAGAGGATCCTAGCAATCTGTGAGAGTAATAGCATATCACTATTCTGTCCTCCCTAACGCGTCTGGATTCAAAGCAATTTACAGGCCTTCACCTTTTTATAAAACAAGAAAGAGTCGCATAATGGTCTCTTACCAAACTCATAGTAAGGTCTAGCGAGGGAAGAATGGATACTGTACTTTTCTATTCAGCTTTGATTCGCCTTTGAAACTCATTAGGAAAAATGAGTACTCTAAGAGAAACTCCTTACCAAAATTATATTCTCAGCAAACTTTTGTTGTTGAAAACACTCTTAAGTGGGATTTGAATCTCATTAGAATTCTAATGTTACGCGTAGGTGCTCACGACTGGGAAATTCGGGAGTATAGAGCACAGGGCAGTGACGAATAAGGACACCGAAAGACTGTCTGTAGTCACGTTTCATGCTCCACGCTTTGATGCGGATATCGGTCCATTGCCTCAATTTATAGATGACGCTCACCCATGCCTCTACAGAACTTATAAACATCCAGAATACAAACGCCATTATATTTCCAACAAACTGGAAGGCAAGAAATCGCTGGATTTCGCAAAGGTTCATACTTCGTAAGCATTATCATCAATGACGGGGGACTTATCGATGTTTGCAAATATAGTTTTCATATTTATCATAATATAACTGAGACTTTATCGATGTGTGCAATTATAGTTTAATTATAACTGAGACTTGATCCTTCAAATCATATTGTACGATGGTGAATTCAGACTTAAACTCCAACCGCCCACATTTAGGTATCGGCTTATGGATAAGGACGGAACTGGACACATGCCTAAAGCGATTACTAACAGTGGTAACCCTGACCATCACATTCCATGGTTTTCAGATCCATACAGACTTGGCCATGGATTATAATTAAAATAAATCTAAGGTCAATCCTTATTTCTGAACAGACGTGGATGCAAACTTAACAACTTGAATACACATCAAAAGGCTTTCAAATTTTACCTGCGCAGGATCACATCGATTTTCCTCAACCGCTGGTGGATTCTTCAATTACTCCCACAGCAAATTCGCCGCTGTTCATAGACCGATTCTACGACCCCAACAGACACAGCGATGGAACAAAAACACAAATCGTGGATTGGATCATGTGTCTAATCCCCAGCGAGATTCAACTGGATGAAGTACTGAAAAGGAGGGTGCTGCTTAATGCAGACCGCCAAAAAAAAGGTAGGCTAATTCTCCAAAAATCGCAGAAAGAAAAACCGGCCTCCTATCTTGTCGGGACGCCCCCCCCCCTCTAAAATAATTTCAACCTATAAATAACAGAAAAGGGGGAAACGGTCTCTTTTTCCTAGGGTAGGCCATGCGTCCCTTAAAACAAGGCAGTCAATTCTGTTCGTAATTGTTGGCGCTAAGAAATTAGCTGGAGGCATGCATTCAGCCTACCCATCACCTTACCAATAGATATTGAATTTAATTCCTTGAGTCATGGCAGAAACTCCTGCCATTAATAGTGCCGAGGAGGTTTCCCCAAAAATCATGCCCAAGGTCAGCCTCCTTCACGGGGAGGAGATTCCTTTCAAAATTTAGATATATATATATGCTTTCTTAAAACTATAAGAATATATATGTATATACCCATATATATTTTTATGTCATTGTATTTGTGATATAGGTTTTATACTCATTCCTATTGTCTCTCTTACCCAAAATTGGTAACTGCGAAATCCATCAATAAATACCATAGTAGCTTCCCTAAGCCACCTCCTCTAGTTCACAAAGAACTAGGTCACTTTGGTGTTTTCACCTACCAGTATCTTTTCCTAGTGGTCTCTGGAAGAAGTTGCGCTCATCATTGTCTTAAAGAAATCACATTACCTAATACACAAAGTTCTGCTAGTGGGGCCTTGGCCTTGAGCTCCTCACCTAGAAACCCTCATACATTAAATTACAAATATCCCAGGGCATACGGGAGGGACATTACACTCCTATGCATCTTGCAGCCTGCTGTCCTTTTTGTGTAAGAACTTATAGGAGTTTTGGTTACATTTTGCAATTCATGCATGAGTTCAGACCCCTGTTAGGAAAACAAAAGGTCCTAGTATCAATATCGATTCATAATATCTTATAGATCTACTAGAGCCTCAGTTTCTTGGGATGTTTGACATTTCAAGGTTCAATTCACACTTTTGTTTCTTAAAAGCCTTAAATATAGCTTCTAAAAGATCTTTTTATGGCCTTGAAATAAATCTAGTTTCACACTTACACATGTAATTACTTCAAGAAATGAGGCGTTGCAAGGCACTAGTTGTAAAGATCCATCCATGTAGAGTCGATGTGGAAACGAATGTGGTATTAGTCATGTAACAAGAGAGGGATCAGTCATGGAAACCTTACTGCCTTCAGCTATTTGGGCATAACTAAATGGGGAAATTCGCACTGAAATACCAGTAATTGTTCATTCTGTCATGTATCTGGCACCCTGCTTGAGTCAGAACGCTTCTCTCCTGTTATCAGTTGATTTCCTTTTCTTCCAATAAAAATGGAGGTTCTGTAAAATGTCTTCTTTTTAGGTAGGTCGACCTTGCAAATAACTCATTTATCAAGGAGGGAAGAACACCTCTGGATAAATCTCCTCTCACTAATGTTACCTGGATAGCAAGCACCTTCCCAGCCACCCTCAGCCACAGATTCATCACATCTGAGAACGCCTTAACAAACTTAAAAGCAAAGTGGTACTAGAAAGCGTAGGAGACAAGAGCAATAAGCAATGATTTTTTGTTGCAATCTTACATTAAACCCCTTTAGTTAAAGTGTGGATAAGTACTATGAGGACTAATGTACCTTCTGGTTCAGGACCTTCAGCATCAATACGTATTAGTCTTTTATTATCTTTAAGGGAGATCGAGCGTGCATGTATGTGGTGGGACTAATTATATACGAGATTGAGTTACTTACCATCTATGCAAAAAATTGAAGAGCTTGTTTTTGTCACGTTATACTATATTCATTATCTATGATTTAGTTTCCAGTTCTATATCTCTAGGTGGGGTAACCCGCCTCATGAACAACCTTATGGTGTGGTAACCCTCGCTGGTGGTCGGTGCCAATCAACCAATTAATATACCCTTTGGGCTAATGGATATCAACTATTTTCTTTTTCTTTAGTTGTGCATCCCATCAATATTCCCTTTGGGCTGATAGATATATGATATGTTCCCTTCCCTTAAAGCGTCTGTCTTCCTAAAAGGAAAGATGTGCATTCTTTTAAATTGGGGAATGCAAGTTAAAAATACGGATCTATCTTATAAGGTGACGGTAGTGCACAAACTTATGTATAGTGACTACAATATGGAATCTCATGTCTTAAGTTCCTAATGCCCACGCAGCTAAAAGTTAATTATATAATCGTGAATGATTATTATGTAGTATATGTATTCTATTTGCCTAGGCAATCTTAGTGTGTTAGCTTCTGGATATTTGTTCCTATTAATCCTAGCGCTGCTACTTACTTCAAAATATAAGACTAGGGATCACAACAACTTGATAGGTATACTGGGTGTGGAGAACGAATCACAAGTGAATCCGGCGGGTGGCAGGATTAACTAGAATTTGAACAGATTCTTTGGTTGGATCAACTGCTTATGCATCTATAACTATATCTACTAGTTCTTGCTTCCAAGCTATAAGTTTATGCTCATGATTATATGCTACCAAAACTATTGGTGGTGGAACTGTATTCGTTATTAAATCCTTTTATAAGCTCTTGATTCAACGTAAACAGGTTCCTTAGTATTATCAACAGGGTATGAATCAACTGAATCTGCAACTTATTCTCCAACTAAGTAAATGAGGTTAATGGGTGCTGTTTAAATAGGTTTTACTAGTGATGCTTTCTCCCCGTCAAATTTTACTAGATAATCTCCATTTCGCTCAGGTGCCTTTACCTTCGCTCTACTGGGCTATGTTCCCTACTTTACCACCACTCCTGCTTCTGTATTATATGTTAATGTATAATCAACTTAAGACATCGGATTAGTGAAAAAGACACTTCGATAGTAAGTCATATTAAACTGAGGACCTTGTATAGTTGCATAATACAATAAACAATGATAAGCTTAATAAAAATACACTGCTTCTTGGTAGACAAGATCAACCAATGTTGATCCCACTTCCTCCTACGGAATGATCTGTATTTGGATCTGTTGGAACGGCATATCCAATTCATGGCCCCGGACCAATATCTGAGGGATTTGGCTCTATAACTGGAGAGGATATAGGCTATGGAGCTGGAAAGCATCTAGGGAAAGGTGCCACCTTATTATCTGATGCCCATAGCATCCTAGCTTCCCCTGTATTTGATGCTTCTACCTTCCCTGCTGATTCAAATTTGGATCCACTAGCACTCGAACTGCCTAGGATATGGCATCTCGACCTTTCTCTATCCGTGATGCTGCAGGAAACCTGTAACTGGATTTGGAGCCCCTTAGGAAGGGATCCTGGGACTATTACCGGGACTGGCTATGCTGCTATATCAGCTTCCTGAACATCTGCTTATTCCTCCGTAACTGGCTTTGATGCTTTCTATTATGGGTTTCGACCAACAAGACCAACATATTAGTTTACATTTGTGGATTAATGGCATGAGTTCATACCCCTGGAACCATTATATTCAGACAAAAGTTAAGCCACAATATCAATATTGAATCATAATATAAGGAGGGGCCACTAGAGTGTCAGTTTGCTAGGATGCTCAACATTTCAAAGCTCAATTCACACTTTTGTTGTACGGTACTTTTTTGTATTCGTCGAAGAGATTCATTGTAATTTCTTTTATATTAATTTCTTGTCTAAGTAGGTAAACAGTCATGAGCATCAGTATTATGTTCTTTTGCGTGTTGTATTCTTACATATGATATTATGTTAGACAGGTATCTCTTTTTCGTAACACTCTTTAGTATTCCCGAACCAGATATTTTACCCGCGATGAAAATGTTTTATCGGGACCGCAATGGGTATGCCCTCCTCATCCTCCTTATAACAAGAAAAAACTGCTCTTTTTGCTGCCTGTATATGAACTCCGGACCAGAATGTCATTGAATTCAAATGCATACTTAATTGGATTGCATAGTAATCTAGCACTTGCTCATTAGTTTGTTGACTGATAATCAACCTTGCAGAAAGTAGTTTCAATCCATTGCTTATGCTATTAAGGACTTTATTTTGGGAGATTGAGATGTGTTATAATACCAGCATAGATCCATCATAAACCTGGATCTATCAAGCATAAACAGGGAACAAAAAAAAAATTCCACCTCAAGAAATTGAATCTCTTTCTGGGCTTAATAAGTCTGTTTAAGACGGATCGGTGATGATTTTAATTTTTTTTATTTTGTGAACCAATAATTTTTTAATTAATTTTTTATTTTCAGAATGGTTTAAGTTTTAACATGCTGCCCCCGATATTGTTGAATGTCTAATGAGTTGTTGTTGTTTAGGTCACCAGTTCATGCTTTTGAATTGGTTGTTGTTTATTTCTGGATAAACTGCCTATGTAGTCTGCTTTCCCGAGGGGTCAGTGGTATGATGATATTCTCCTTGTCGGTGGGATTCTATGTTCGTAATGGAAAAAAATAGATGTAATTACATAAGAATGTAGGGTTGAATTTTTTTAGCCATACCATAAAACTGTGCAAACATGTATTGAGAAAATAAAGAAGCACCTCTTATGCGCTTGTAAAGAGCAGATTAACCATTGATGTAGGAATAAGCAGAACTCCGTGAACAAGCTAGTGACGTTTTCAAAGAATACAGAGAAAACACCTAGGAAATACCAAAAAATTGATGAATGCAACATCCTCAGCATGAATAGGTTGACGAGTGTACTAAGCTCATACTTATTTTATGATGGAAGTCAATAAGATGTAAAATTGATGAATTTAATTTTGCATAAGAAATATAAAACATTTGGTTCAAACGACTGTATATGTAAGCTATAAATTTCGGCTCCAAAATTAAAAATAGATTTTATTTTATTAACCCTGGAAACTACAAAATAAATGCAAAATCAGCTTCAAATGCACCTGTTTTTGGATTTCCCTTTTTGCGATTTTAGAAAGGATTTAGCACCAAGGATTCTTATATCCGTGTTTCATCGAATTAGTTGTTGGGAATGACCGAAGGATGTTTGTTATCATTGGCAGTAAATACGCGCCTCAAAAACATGAAGCTGCACTGCTTCTCACATATATTTTGAGTTTTTCTCGATGGCTAAATTGAAAAACAGGTCGGCATCCCTCAATTTACAAGATGCAAAGCTAGTACAGGATCATGTTGTGAAATTAAACAATTTGCCTCTTGACTGACTTAGCTCATAGGAATGTGCATGCCTGTGACTACAAGGTGACATTAGTAGTGGATAGGTATAAAGCTGAATGAACAAGTTTTAACTTTTGGAGGGAACCAAGTATTATTTTGCATGTTATATAAATATTTGTATATGCTGTAAAATTTGATGGAGTATCTAGCATGTAATCCATTCAATGGGGAGCATAGGGTGATGCTATGGCTTATTTAGTATGCTATTATATTAATTATATCATTATATTGGCACAAGTTATTGGAGTAACTACCAGACATTATTGGTTTCAAACACATAGGACTTGCATGGTAATTGCGTGAGTGAAGAGGAAGTCACATGCTCGTAAAAAAAAACCGAAACAAGGTAGCAGAAGCATCAAAGTGTTAACAATTGCAGTGACTTTCTTTGGATGAGTCCCAGGAAAGAGCAAATATCACATAGGTTGGATGTGATTATTATAACTTAAAAACCCAAACACATTTTTCTAGGATTCCTGAATTCAATGACTACCACGCAATATCGGTTGAAAATGATATAGGAGTCCAGTGATAATTACGTGGAAAGAGGAGGAAGTCAGCTGCACTGAAAGGAAATCTGAAAACCTAAACAGTAAAGCTACAAACAAGGTTCAATTAAAGAATATATACCGGTTGAAAATCAAAATCATCGTGAAAAGCTTTGCTCCGTTGAAATAAGACTTAAAAAAAAACAGCATAGAGAGCTCAAAGGCCACAGACAAAATTCAAATATGGCATAGCCCCGACATTATATCTCAAAATAAAACCAATAAAAAAGTTAAAGCCAATACTCTGCAGCTATCATTAGAGCGAATCGACTGTTCAATTTCAAGTTGCTGACCTGGCACTCTAGGGCTTTATTGACGCTGTCCCTCCATGAAAGAGTTGGCCCCATCGACCCTTACTGGATCAGGGTCGACGGGGAAAATTCCATGGGTTTCACTTCCAGCAATTTAACGACCCCCCGCACAAACTTTTGCGCTTCATCCAACAAATTCATAGGTTTATAGTAAAATGTAATTGTGAATGTTGTGTTAGGTGCATATTTTTTTGAAGATGTCATTGTCGATGAACACTAATGTTTATTTGTATTGCAAAACTATCATATCCATTTTATTATTGGTTATATGTTGTACAGGATGGCACCTGAGGTTATGGAGGAACTTCATGGATCTGATTTCAAGTGAGCTGCCCATGCTTTCCTTTTACATTCGTATGTTTCCTGCAAGGTTAGTACTTAGCTAAATGATTGTTTTGTTTATCGGATTCCAGGTTATGTTTTACCATGAGAAAATCATAAATGTCAAGGTCAATTTGGAAATACTTAAATTGGTAACGAAGAGCCTTCTGCAGAGGAATAATGGAAGGAATCAAATCTCAAGTTTGTAAAACATACTGTAAAGGGGAACAAAAAAACACCCTAGCACTCTTTTTAATTGAGATACAAAATTCTGATTTTATGATTATGTAGGTCTCTAGAAGAAATCATCTAATTTTCATCGTTCTAATTTCTAGCTCAACATCTTCCTATTTATTTCTCGTTTGGTGTATGAAGGTCTTGGTTGAAAAGATTGGAGTTCCAAGTCTAAAGACAGGTGATGAAAGTGTCATTGTCAATGGTGGCTCAATGAAATTACGTGAGTGTTTATGCCCATGATCTTCTCTAATAAGATATGTAGTATCTAAAATTCTTGTTTTTTTACAGCAATGCAGTGTATAATGGAGTTATATCTACTAATGGCTGAGCCTCATCTTTAGAGCTTTTTTTAATATTTATAGGTAACTGTGATGGATCTATAGGCCACTGTTGTAAAAAAGGGCCATCCTCATTGGAGTGATGGATCTATATAATGTGTCATGGTTTTCTTTATGATCCCACTTTATCACATATTTATGAAATAAGCTCTATGCATCATCAGTTTTTTTTGGATATTTCCAATTTGGTTTTAGCATGTTTGTAGTGCTTTATAACCATAGTAAACATGTATGTGTGGAGAGTCACTATGTTTTAATTAATACCTATAAAGGAATGCCAAGTTATTATAATCGAATATAAGTAATAGTGAAAGGGTGTTTTTATGCCAAAGTAGTAGTATATAATGTGTGTTAACCTATGCAAGTAGTATGGCGTGTACATGCTTTTTGCAACATCTCTTTATTGAAGTTTGATTACATTTTTGCTCGTACATGAAGAATTTAGTATTATTAAATGCCACAATACAAAGCAGATTAGATTTTATTTAGTATTACCATTTAGTATTAGGCTTAGATTAAGAAATATTTAAAAAAACCAAAATTAAGAGTTTTTTGTGTCGATGAACTCACACGCGTTGAAATAGAAAAATTGTTCGGTTCAGGTAAGGATTCAACTAGTTTTAGTTGAGTTGACTCGTTCGGTATCGACCTAGCCACTTGATCTTGGCTTGGTTCAAGGTCAACTTGGTCAACTTGACCAAGTGGATTACATTATATTTAGTTTTACCATTTAGGGTTAGGGTTAGATTAAGAAATATTAAAAAAACCAAAAATAATATTTTTTTAGTCCACAAACTCCCACACGTCGAGACATGCAACTTGGTCGGTTCAAGTTAGGATTCAACCAAGTTCAGTTGAGTTGATTGGTTGGGTACCGAACTGGTCACTTGATCCGATATGCAGGCTAGTTTTTCTTGGTTCAAGGTTAACTTGGTCAACTTGACCGAGTTCGAATCCGAGTTGACCGGTTTTCAAAACAGGGATCCTAACAAGGCTGGAAATCAACTTAAATGGGAATAAAGGGGGGAAATGTTGATGCATTTCCTTTTACGGAAAGCATGTTTTAGCTAACAAAATCAAAACTAAATTTCCCATGAAAGCTCGGACAAACTACTAAGAAAAATGAGTCCTTAGTGAAATTAAATTTCCAATGCAAATCTTAACCAAAGCGAGAAAAAAAAAGGCGCGAAAAAAAATGAGAAATGGGTCAAAATAAATTAAAAAAAATGAATCGGAACTCTTGATCCAGAGAAATACACCCATGAAAGAATTTTGGAACTAAATCCACCCATGAAGGAATTTTGAAGTTCCAAGCGAACACAAGGCAGTATAACCAGCAGCGTTTGACCTTTCAAAATCTGTGCTTTCCACATATTGTCCTTTGGTGGATAATCGAAGTTGACATCGGTGGAAATTGAAAGAATATTGGTCTTCGTGAATAGTTTAGGAGATAAAAACCTAAAATACAAAGAACGTTCGTGATATAAATACCAACTTATTGTTTTCATAAAGTTCATTCTCACTGTGCACTGTGCAGAAGTTTTTGATTACAGAGTTGTGCAATGGAGAAAAGTGGCCTAGCCTTCGTTGTTGTGTTAGTACTGATATCGTTAAACTCATGCCGACCACAAAAGATAGCAGAAGAATGTGGAGAAGGCGACCGTGCTGCCTTGTTAGATTTCAAAGCCGCCATTATGACGGNCCTTGTTAGATTTCAAAGCCGCCATTGTGAAGGATCCGAGCGGAGCTCTTAAATCATGGACGGCCACGGCCAAGGATTGCTGCAAATGGAAAGGTGTCTCGTGCAATAGCAATAGCGGTCGAGTGGTAAGTGTGAATCTTGATGCTGATCCGCTGAACCAAGGCAACAGTGTGTACATGAGTGGAACTATATCAGAATCCATCGGGAACCTCTCTTCTCTCCACACCTTGATTCTTGTGAGCTGGAAAAATATAGGCGGAGTAATTCCATCTTCTCTTTCTCACCTTTCAGCCTTAACCACTCTTTCTCTTGATGACAACAGACTCACCGGTTCCATTCCTTCTGACATCGGCCAACTTGTCAGTCTACAGTCTCTGTCTCTCTCCGGAAACCTGCTTACCGGTCCTATTCCTAAATCCATCGGAAATATACAGAATCTAACTTCTTTGAACTTGGATTCGAATCGGCTCTCTGGCTCCATTCCTTCAAGCATAGGAAACCTGACTCGGCTGTCCGTGTTGACTCTCAACAGCAATTTGCTCTCGGGTCCCATTCCGGACTCCATGGGAGATCTGAAAAAGCTCACGACATTACATATATCAAACAATTTCCTCACGGGTAAGATTCCTTCCTCGTTAGGAAATATGTCAATGCTTGCGGAGCTCTTGGCAAGTAACAATCGTTTCACCGAAAGCATTCCAGAATCCCTGGGTTTGTTGAGCGCTAATTTTTATAAATTGTATTTGGACCAGAATATGTTGAGAGGATCTATTCCATAGTCCTTAGTGAAGTTAACATCTCTTTTAACCCTTAATCTGACCCAAAACAAACTCACCGGGAATATTCCCCGTATTCCCATATCCTCCCATCTTGAAACCCTCCATCTGGGAAAAAACAGTCTATCCGGTGAGATACCGGCCTGGTTAGGCAATCTGCCAAACCTACGCTCGTTGCAAGTATCATTCAACGATTTCACAGGCCAAATACCCAATTCATTTGGAGGGAGTTCAAGCCTTAATTATCTTTTCATTTCAAACAATAGGCTTACTGGTAGCATTCCGGAATCGTTGGGTGATATGCCAAACCTGGAATACCTTGATCTGTCTAGTAATCAACTCAACGGAAGAATTCCAGAGAAGATGACCCAACTGAAGGGTATGATGCAGTTAAATATGAGTTTCAACCATCTGTGTGGTATGATTCCACGCGGCAAACCGTTCGACGCATTCCCTGCTTCCGCGTACATCCACAACGATTGTCTCTGCGGCCCACCTCTAACTCCTCTTTGTGGCACGGTTTGAAGGGATCATGAGATTATTTGTAATTGGGATTGTATGACCCAAATGATACCAGTTTTATAACTAAATAACAT
>LPNX011060235.1:24185-117947 GCA_001517045.1 Pseudotsuga menziesii | reverse complement strand
AAAAATAAAGAGTGTTGGGTCATCTCCTCCCAAAAAACAAAAAATCAATTTACTTGGTACCAGAAAAAGCGAATAATGCCCAGCAGGTTTGGAACGAACTGTGGCAAGCAAGTAGTTTCACTCTAAAGACTAAGGTTCCAAAGGTTCCATTCCCACAGGCTTTTCTGACACCTTGAGGTAGGCTATGGGAGCACCTATAGGTTGGAAGTAGGGGACAAACGTATGACAATGTATGGCCCAAGCCGGCATGTATACATAATCATATTAAGAACCCAATCCTGCCCTACCTTTTCTCCTTAAGGCCTCCCATATTTTACTGCCCACTGTTCTGTGTCCTGACTGTAAGGCAGAAACTCTTCTACAAAAGGACATGGGTTTTTCAAAACTCGCAGAACAGATGTCCATGCACTTGATGCTTAGAGTGGCATGGTCCAAGCAGCATTTCCCCAGGCTTTGCCATTCAAAGTTTAAAGTGAAAAAAGGAAAACAGTGAAGCAACCGAAGAATGAGAGCCAAGCCAATACAAAGAGAGCAAGATAAAGCAAGCTGTGGATTATTCTCTACTGCAAAACTAATTATCATTCTTATACTTTGTAGCCAGGCTTGTCAAACAGTGAATAGTAGTTTTCCTCCGTCTCCATGAAGGCCATGTTCACCCTTTAGAGACACTTATGCGGTTCTTGTGTGCTATGTTTCATGGTGGTAGTACATTTTTAAATTTCTCTTATAACCTGGTATATGTGCTCATGTGCTCTGTTTCTTCCTTTTTTGAATTAATTCTAATAGTACCATTCAAGATATATCCAACTTATGTCAAACTATCCATGTTCAAGCTCATTGAGTCCCCATAGTATTCAAGAAAATAAACTAGCTTGCAGATATAAGGGCATCTATTGATTGATCTTATTCAATTGGTTGTTCAAATTCCTAAAAGGTCCTTTCTTTTTCCCCTAAATCCTTACGAAGGTAAGTAAGTGATAACCCTTCGCATAGCTCACTCAGATAAGTGATAATATGACCTTAACTTCTATCTTTTTAAAGGGGAATAATTAAAATGAGGCCCTTTTAATAGTATCTACTCAGCCTTCTCCTTCTATTAGCCATCTTGGTCTATCTATAGTGCATGCTCCCATTGACCACACTTATATTGGTCTTAGACATGCAGACACTTCCATTGTTACACATGATAGCGTGTCTACTCCCACTAATGTTTCCCATGGTTGTACTACTCCTACAAATATTATTATAGGAACACTTCCCATAGTGTTGTTCTAAATTGTAGTCGTCGCTAATCACCGACACTGTCTATTAAGAATCAACTTTTTCGATACCTTCCCTCACAATATAGAGATTTGGAATGCGAGTGACAACAAAATATTCAAAATTGATTGTTCACATTGGGGTTGTCTCTATCATCACACCAAGGCCTAATCTTTAAATTTCATTTACAACTCATTCAATATTAAGAAATCATAAGATGATGCTCTCTTTGGAGATCTGTTTTCAGAGGCTAGCAGGAAAGTAGTCATCTCTGATGGACATGAACAGTCCTGCTCTGCAAATGACAGTGTTTCTGACTCCAGTAATATTCCTTTACAAGGAGCTGTTGAAGTGCTTAGTTTTATTAAAGAGTGCATTTTTTCTCCAGATTGGCATTCTTCTATTTACAAAGAAGCCTATCACCAACTTAATGAAGAACATGTCAGTGCTCTTTTACGAATGCTATAGCCACATCTTTTAGTTGATGAAAGAATGGAGGGGGCTGGTGTTTCAGATATGTCCTATGAAAAACACTTCCTTGAACATTTTCACAAAGCATGCTTTAACCTGTTTCATGAATAGAAGTAATATCCTTCCATAGAATTCTTTTGGCAGGGAGATCCATTCTTTGAAGATGGAAATATTGACTGAATGAACCACTGTAAAATAGGTTTGCATTGACCTCAACACTGCCAAATATATCAACTGAATATTCCTTGATTGCATCATGTGACATAATGCAGAAACTTGAACCAATACATACATGAACATATTGATCATCAGGCACTTCTTCCATCAGAACAGACAGTGGTGACAATATCCCAGCATTTAAAAATATCTGACAGCGGTGACAATATCCCAGCATTTAAAAATATGGTTTCAAACGTGTTCTGTACTCTATTATTTTCTGAACCCAAAATTGTCATGGTTTGCATATGAGTGTGCTCCATTACTCATTGAGCCATCTTCAAGTTTGACTTTTCTATGAAAAAGCACATAAGCTGCCGATGTCTTTATCTCATCCTCACTAATGGGAGAGACATGACTATCATCAAAATTATACCACCTGTTCTCATCAATAAGCTACACAGAGAGATTAAGAAAATTTAAAAAATAAATATGTAGTTTCTATAACCCAGCAAGCACGAACCTCCAAATGCTCTATATACCCAAAGACTAAAGAAACTCACAGATTTATTTCTTTTTCAATCATAGAAATGAAAAGATATGCAATTTACATCATGAAATAAGCATGCAGAATTGTCCAATTCCCTAAAGGATAAGGTGCATGGAACTATAAAGGCATGACTTGATAAACTCTAAGTTGCCAAGAAACGTGGGTACAGGGACGGGGACGCCACTTTTTGAAACAGGGTACTTGGGTACCTCGGAGGTACTGTATATATATGGTTCAGTGCTCTTTTACGAATGTTACAGCCACAGCTTTCAGTTGATGAAAGAATGGAGGGGGCTGGTGTTTCAGATATGTCCTATGAAAAACACTTCCTTGAACATTTTCACAAAGCATGCTTTAACATTTTCAGAATATTGAACTAATTACTTATGCACTCATCTAATGGAATGGATTTAGAGAAGAATAATGGTAGTAATGCAGTTGAATCTTAGTACATGTATGTGAATAGTAGTTTTCCTCCCTCTCCATGAAGGCCATGTTCACCCTTTAGAAGTCAAAACAGAGGTCAAAAACAGAGCTCATCATTGAGCCTTCCTTGATAGAAGTCAAAACAGAGGTCAGTATCAAGACCCTTATGGTCAATAATGCTATTTGCAGCATTGATTGCATTCCCATACCCTCTGCCATACCTGATGACAATGACGATGATGTCTAAGGAAACAACATGAACTGAAAGCGTTCTTCCATCACTTGATTGTCTGAAGGAAGATCAAAATAAGGCTGCAATTTCTTCCCTATAAATTGATTATAAAGCAATATATATGAACATATACTCTCAAATTCCTTTTGTAATGGATTCTTTCCACATAATTTTTCTTTATTGTACCATATTTGAATTCAAATTCTTATTCAAATTTGGTAACTATGGTTAATTGAAAGTTGCTGGAGAATTGATGAAGCCAAGAAGAAGCTAGACTTGTATTCTAAGTTCCAGTAGCTTTCGCAGACATGGGGGAAATAAAGTTGTATAGGCATTTACAAGGAATCTAGTTCACCTCTAAAATCGTGTCTAAGTGAAAATATTTTTACATAGAATTTTGTGTAGGCTAATTAAGGAAGTATTTAAACAGAAAGCAATCTCGACTCTTAACCATTCTGCAAGTCATCTATTATATGGCTATAGAAAAACGCCTACCATAGCACAAGGAAGGATCATTATAGAATACCAGTTCAAGAAAAAGGGTTGTGTGAACTTGAGACTTTCTTCAATGATACTCTCAGGTTATGGCCAATCAGAACATAAAATAGACTACAGAGTCTAGACTGAAGCTGGGCAAATGAAATTGCCAAATAGAAAGGGCTTAGTTTTTACTCAGCTTTGAGATCAAATGGTATCATGGAAGGCCCGACAGAGCCATCTTTGATGCAGTACGCTCTTGTTCTCAGATCTAGACTATGCATACGCCACATCCTTGGTAGTCTTAAGTTTATTTTAAATACTTCTTCCAGACACTATTTTACATTAGTCATAGCTATAAACAGCTAGGGTTGCCTACAATTTCATTAGAATAGATGTATTCTTAGTAGGGATCTGTAAAGACAGGATAAATGGCCTGATATGTGTCAGTAGTTTAGTATTAATTCATCATCAAATTCATAAAATATATTTGACAGTCCTAATGCAAAAAATTAAAAGTGGTCCTAATACCAAATTCATTTAATACACATTTGATAGAGCTAACAACTGCATAAAAAAATATTATAATCATTTGAAACAATTACCAAGACTACAATATTTTAAGAAAGTAGCATCACAATGTATTAACAATCTTGCAATCACTAACCCTATTATGCCCTCAGCATCCTTGTCTGCATATTGACCAAACAAGAAATATATACGTTCCAACTCTTTCACAGCTACTCTGCTGGCCGCTGTTCAACATACATACAGAACAAACAAAAGACCAGTTAATCAATATCCAAACATATAAATTGCACCGCACAACATCTAGAAGATACAGCCCACCAAATACAACTCTAATATCAAAATATATCATGTATGTAACAACTAGAAAATATGGCATTGGAAATATGTAACATTTGCAAGGCTTAAGCCAAACCACTATGCAAGGTAACAAAACCTATAACAAGGAACCAGATAATGGAATTCACCAAAATTTTGGGACACTAAATAGTAAAAACAGGTACAGATAACTTTTGAAATAAAGTCTGTGTTCCAAAAATTAAATAGAATGAAGAATAGGTCTGGAGCATATTTGATATTATAGAAGTAATCTTTATTATATTATACACATAAAATATAAAGATTATATCATATGCTCCACATATGAAGAGTATTGGTGGAACTACATCCAGCAAACAACCCAACTCACACTAGCTCAAAATGAATTTTCACTTGCAAGGTTTGACAATGAAAGCAGAATGCTTGAAGTCCCAGGACATGTGGAGAAGGGGATATAATCTTTGGCTGTGATAATTATTTGTTTGTTACTTAATTTTTCCTTTTTTAATTCCCCAGTTAAATTATTTCTCTGAATTTCAAGACATTATCTACAGGCCAAAACTGAAAACTAAACAAGGTTATTATATGCTTCCAAATGAAAACAATCGTTGAATTACATCCAGCAAAGAATCCAACTCATGCTAGTGAAGAACAAATTTTACCTTTCAAGGTTAAACAAGGGAAGTAGAATAAATGAAGTGCATGGATATGTGGAAAAGGGGATGTAATGTCAACCTGTGATGATCAACAGATACCTCTAGCCAGGCTACTAGTGTTTTATTTCTACCAGATAGTGTCCTGTTAGAGTCCTCAGAATGCTGTTATCCTTTTAGTAAAATTCTTCAAGAGTTCCTCCATTGATTACAAACTGAGGGAAATGTGTTAAGAGACAGAATGTTATTGCGGGGGAAAACTATAAAAGGTCTTATTCTCTAATTCATACTAATTTGCCTATTTAAGCTACAGCTTAGTAGCTGCTTGCTTGTACTGTGCCATGCAAATTTTTAACAAATTCTCCAAATGAATGCAACAATGGAGTTGATGCCTGGTTTGTTTACAGATCTGTGGTGATGGTATATTTGAGCTCTGCATTTGTCTAGTGGCCTGCTAATCAGTTGCGGAATAGTGGATCTGACTTGTCCAGCCTGTGACCATGAAAATTCGTCACACGTACTTTGTTTGGGGCATTCTGCCATGTACTTTGTTTGTTTGGTAACCAGATTAAGCCGAGGCCACCAGGAGTTTAAGGTCTCTGACCTGCAAATCCACATACATACCTATGCCATGACAAAATCTTGGTAGTGTTTTGTATAGGAGCAATATGTATGTGTATCAGATTGAACATTACAGCTAGTGAAAACAATTTCTGATTAACAATGCAAAATTCTATGCGCAAATTAGGACATGGCATATATAAATGAGAATGGGATGAACATGCAAGTTTATCTTTTCATTCTTAGGGTCTAAGTTTGTGCAATGGATCTCTAAAACATAATATGGTTGTGTATATTGTACATGAGTTTTATTAGCTCCCAAAATTGCACATCTAAATATTAAGTCTCCCAAGGCTCATACCATTTAGAGCAATTTTAGAGTAACTTAGGGGGCTGCCTGATGTCACCACAGCAGCTCTCCTCTTGCTTCAGAGTTAGTGTTTTTTTGGCGGAAGGGGTGAATCCCTAAATGCTATCCCTGATCTATGCTTTAGCTTAATGACAAACCAGGGAACATAAGAAGTTTTGGATATGTGAAAGAAATTAGTAGTTTCATAGGATTGGTGGCTTGATTTTAGGATTATGGAGTCTATGTTTGCACTAAGAGGACTTGATTGTTGATGGAGAATATTAACACATCACTCTGTTTATTAGATCTATCCTGCCAAGCAGATCAACCAGATAGCTGAACTACTGTTGAGTGGAAAGTGCTTAGAACAAAGCTAAATCCCACAATGATCAGAACAATTTATGAACCATTTAAACCAATTAATCAAGTCTGTTATGGATCAAATTCTCTCTCAGGAACAGATTATGTATGATTAGAAAAATTCACTGACCTTTTAACATTTCTTAGAAAATCAGAGGAAGAGCAACATATCACAACCTGTCCCTTTGCTCAACCCAAAAATTCATCGAAGGATGAGCAATGGTCCATAAGAAAAATAGATATGGGCTGGTTAACAAACACCTCTTGATTACAGCAGCAACTCAACAACCTGATCTAATCAAGCCTATCATAGATTAAATTCTCAGGCAGAGTATGTCTGATTACAACATTTATTGACTCTTTAACATTAGGTAGAACAGTGGAGGACAAGCAGAAGACTATACCCCTCTTCTTTGCTTAACCTAGAGCTTTTGAAAGGATGATCAATGATGCATAAAAAAAATTAGAGATGAGCTGGTTTACAAACAGCTCTTGATTACAGCAGCAACTCCGTAACCTAATATACAGGTTACAGAAAGAAAGCAGGTAGAAAGCATTTCAATAGTTACATAATTCTCCAGTATGGAGTACAATTGGTCTTATTACTAGCCCTAGGGTTAAAATCATAAGATTCCATCCTTTGAATCAATTCTTTGATCTTATGTGTAGTTTCACAATATAACTCATGATGGATCAATTTTGACAAGGTCATAGAGGACCATCCTGCTATCCATAACATTAATAAAGAAGATATATCGAACTTCTTGAAATTAGCTACATGACCCAAGATAAAATTAGATGTTCCCAAGAGTCCAACCATGTGCTTGAGCCTTGAAATCAGGACTTACAACTTAATATTAATCAATATTGACCAACTCTGGTTTGATACTCTTTGTGGGCTCCATTATTGAGAAATCATGGCCTTTATCCTCAAGTATGGACTAACCCCCATGCCACCCTTTACATATTCTTGTTTCCTTAGGTTATTTGTAGTAATGGAGAGGATGACCTTCAAGCTCTCATAACATGATCAACGGTCCATCTGAACCAATCTTTGAAGGAACAGCCTTCATTATTCCTTAAATTCCTACACCATCATTTCTTGAGAAATTATGCTTTAATCCTGGGTTTTTTATAGCTCGTTTCCTTTTAGGTTAGCCTAGGTGTGCCAGCACATTATCATATCTCCCAGTTTTTCTCAAAGCTGTGTTACACCATCATTTCTTGAGAAGTTATTCTTTAATCCTGGGCTATTTATACTTATAGCTCCAAGGCTCCTTTTAGGTTAGCATAGGTGTGCTAGCTCATTATCATATCTCCCAGTTTTTCTCCAAATTGTGTTCCGGTATGTTGTTCCAAATTAATGTCCCTTCTCCTGCCATATTTCTTGCTACCTGTAGATATCCCAAGGTTTGTTATGCATATGATGCCTCCAAGAATGCATGCCCAGCTCTGTTATTATACCTTCCACAACTAGATAGAACAAGGTAAATGTTAAATTCTTTCTAAAGGTATACCATAGAAGGCCACAAATGTGTATCACTCCTCCTATAGTGCCCTCCTGAGGGGCATAGGGTTTACTGCTACGAAGAAAATTATATCCATCGTCTAAAATGTCACCAAGGACCTTAGTCAGTCCAATATCCATTCAGATCTGAGTTGAATGCCGCCTTTATAGCATTGTATTTGCGAAGAGTATAAGTGGCATTGCTTGATGAACAGTTATGACTACAGGGATGTCTACATAGTTTAGTATCATCCTCGTAGAGTTAAGAGACAAATGCAACATCTGCACCTTCTGCATGAAGAAAAGGTTCAGCTGCTAAACCTTCGGCACATGTTAAACTCGTATCTCCTCCTGCTGCTCCAGATTTCTCATGAGTGTGTTTGAAAAAAAGACCAAGATCCCCTTTTTGTACCCCCTCCAACTGTTATCCAATAAAATCCATTGTCCCTCTACATAAAAACATTATGTTGGCAGACTCCAACCATTCGCTATACATTGTCTCAACCAGATTTGCCCAAAAATCAGCCCATGCAATTTAAGGGGCTAATACGTTTGATTGCATTTTATTAGGCTGTTGAATTAGACTGACATCTTTATTGAATGACTTTCAGGCCTGTTATTGATTTTAATGATATTCAAAATTTTGTTAGCAGAAAGTAAGGGCCTCCCAAGCCATGGTGCTAACACAGGTGCCTAGAAAACATGGAGTTTTGTTTGAGTTCAAAGCATCGCCAGTTCAAAATCCATCACACAAATGGGCCCTCCTTTGGGATCAGGCTTCGACTAGTGACTAAATATAGATGTTTAAAAGTAAGACCCTTCTTCAAACACAGCAGCCAAACTAAAATTTTAAAAGAAATCAAATTCAACTCTCCTTGATAATGTGTTCATGTCTTGAACCTGAAAATAGGTTCATAATCATTGTCAAAAGCTGCCACCTTTGGAAATGTTAATGATGAGAAGTGAATTACAAGTAACTGGGGTATTGGTTATGTGGTAGGATGTTTAACTACAATGCTAACGTCAAAGGACAGATGCAGTTTTGAATTGAGAGGATTCTCTCTTGCAAGTTGCAACAGTTACCTCTAGCCAAGCTACTAGTGTTTTATTTCTGCCAGATAGTGTCCTGTTAGAGTCCTCAGAATGCTGTTATCCTTTTAGTAAAATTCTTCAAGAATTCCTCCATTGATTGCAAACTGAGGGCAATGTGTTAAGAGACAGAATGTTATTGCGGGGGAAAACTATAAAAGGTCTTATTCTCTAATTCATACTAATTTGCCTATTTAAGGTACAACTTAGTAGCTGCTTGCTTGTACTGTGCCATGCAAATTTTTAACAAATTCTCCAAATGAATGCAACAATGGAGTTGATGCTTGGTTTGTTTACAGATCTGTAGGAGTCAAGGGTTCTAGTTAGGGTAGTGATTTATCTACGTTTAGCCTCGGTATTCTCCCTTATAGGCTCGGTATATATAAAATGGGCACTATGCCCTGCTGATGATGAGGGCTACTTCCATTCTAATAATCCCTTTACCTATACGCACCATCTTTCGCAAAGGGGAAAAAGCATATATACCGATTGAAGCACCAATTTCAATAGCATATATTAAAGGAATAGAAAGGCTATAATCCAACATATAGATAAGAGGAATATAAATATCCAAATCCATAGGCAGCAACACCTACAAGCTACCAGCCTTAGTCATTCCAGTAGATTTCACCGTTGATTATGCTGTTGATCCAGCCAATGAGTTAGTTGCAGGAAAAGAAAAGGTAGAGCCGATACAATACAATTATTTAATTTGTGGGCACCAACTGCGAAGATCTATATAAACTGCACCTAGTCTTTACCCTAGAACGATGGAGGCTCATACATTAACTAACTACATCCCTGAATTCATAACTCTGCCACTAAAAGTCAGGGAATACATACTAACAATTAAACAACCCTTTGAAGCCCTTATTTCAATCAGTGGGAACATGGGGCTCACATGCCATTCACAGAAGCCAGCCATCCAGTCACAAACTGAACAGAAACCATACATTTTAAAACAGCACATAGAAGCCGTTCACTGCATTTCTTCTTTTAGCTTGAGTATAGAGGGCCTTCTCTGCTTCTTCTAGATTGAGTTTAGGTTCTATGTATACTGTTAAAATTCACTTTTAGAAGTTCTAAAACATCTTTAATAAAACTGTCTTTTAGTTCAGAGGAAAACCCATTTAGTATGTAAAAGTACATAGAAGTAGCAGCAGTAGATAAAGCCTCCATGAGGCACAACAGAAGTTACAAGCACAACAGAAGTTACAGGTGAGGAATTTGACAATTTGAGGCTTTTGCATACTAGGAGAGTATCCATAAAATTTTTAACAATTAATCCCTAACAGTTTAACACTAGATGCAAAAATATCAGAAGAATTTTTAACAATTAATCCCTAACAGTTTAACACTAATGCAAAAATATCAGAAGAATTTGGCTTAACTGGAAAGAACCGGAGGATTTCAGCTCTCCAACTAAGGATGTCCTTGCGCGCCTCTTCAAAATCCTCCACATCCAGTCTGATGCCCTCTTCATCTCCATTGCAGAGGCTATCACTCATGGATATATATTAACCCAAGCAATATCACTCCCCTCCCGCCAATTAACCAACATCAACATTCTATTTCTGTAATAACAAAATCTCCCGCGAATTACCACAGCAATTACTAGAATAAACTCCAGGACAAACTCCAGGACAAGCTATCCAATATGGCAACCACCGTATGAACCCTCTATTCTTCCCCAAGCCGCTCGCTCTTCATCATGTCGGCAGTGATCAAATTGGAAGGGGCTCGACTAAATGGGGAAAGAAAGTGAAACCACGAACCCTCTATTTTCCCACGCGGCTGGCTCTTCATCATGTTGGCAGTGATCAACTCTGAAGGGGTTCGAATCAATGGGGAAAGAAAGTGAAACCACGAACCCTCTATTTTCCCCACGCGGATGGCTTTTCATCATGTTGGCGGTGATCAACTCTGAAGGGGCTCGACTCAAAAGAGGAAAGAAGGTGAATACTTCATACCTTTTAATTATATCATATTCTAAATTATCTTGGCCAAAACGAACAGAGTGGCAGCTATCACTGCTTTATTTTTCAGTTGTAACGTGTTTGTTTGTGTGGTTTAATATTCATCTTTTTCATTTTATCCATCCTATAGATGCATATTAATATTCATCTTCTTCCCTTTTATCCATACCATAAATGCAATATATTTCTTATAATATTCTTTTTATGCTGTATCTTAATTTTAAAAGAAAACACAATTCAAATGAAATAAACCAAAAATAATTCACTTTTTTTTTCCAAATAAATAATAACTTTGTCAAATCATTTTACATAAATTATCAAGAAAAAAAATTGTTGAAAAAATAGACATTTATCATGGAAGTTTTGTTCAAGCTATTGTGACAACCTGCTCTTAAATTAGATTAGCAACCAACCAATTAATGTTAACCCAGTCTAACTTAAAGGCCCGAGCAAGAAGTGTGTAAAGTTTCATTAGTTGCATGTGGGTGGGAATAAATAGTAAAGTTATGTGTGGTAGGTTCATACCCAGGTATTTGCAAGTGGTTTTAATTTCAATTAAAAGGGCATAAATAGTAAAGCTATGTGTTAGTAAAGCTATATGTGGTAGGTTTATATATATAAATTGCGTATTTGCAAGGGGTTTTAATTTCAATTATTTATATTGCTTTTGACAAATGAAAGACAATATAAATAATTGTATTTCAATTGACAAATACAAGTTTCTTAAATATTTTAATCAAAAAAATGCAAAAAAATATTGTTCTTTCAAATTTTTACAATTCTAAACAATTGAATACTCTTAATTAATTTCTACCATGAAAAAAATGATATATTTTCAATGAAACTTATTTTAAACACATTAATTAAGGCTGGGACCTATTTGCCTGACCATTTGCACCGATCGGACGACAGGGAACGTCGGACGTGACCGCTCACGCGAGCCAGGTCGTCCGATCGGTGTAAATGGTCGGTTCACTAGTATACTCCTTAATTAAGTAGTCATATCATGTGTATCACAAATTTTACACTTCATGAGTAACAATATAACATTAACTATTTTATTGTAATTATTTTCAAGTTGGAGCACACTTCATTATATCAAAAAAACTACTTAGACGTAGCTGGAATTTAAGTTATTTAATGAAAAAAATTAATGTGATGTATAATAGCGTATATTAATTAATTAACCTCTATGTCAAAACTATTTTCCATGCTAATGTAGGCCACTATCCTTATCTTTATTGTCTTACCAAAAGGAATGATAATCAGGAAGAAGACCTAAAATTATGGACTTCACCTTCAAATAATGCATTGTAATTACATTGGTTATTAATCATAATTAATTAATTAGGAGTGATAAGAAGATCTCAAGAATAAAAAATGACCAAATAAATGACCAATTGTCATGTGGTCATTTTTAGTCTAGATATCCCGTGACCAAATTTGGTCATTTATCTTGGTCGTTTTCAATTGGTTTTTATCCAGTGACCAAAATTGGTCATTTATCTTGGTCTTTTTTAGTTAACTCACTTAAATTTATCAATTTTGGTCATTTATCCCTTGAAAAAAATTGTGGTGACCAAAACTTTTGGTCTCCTGGTCACTAATCTCTCATTTTCCACTAGTGAGATCAAGTATTGTGGTGGTAAAATTAACTATACTAAACCCATTCTTTCACAATAGTGTTATTACAATCATTTATGCAATTTAATAACTTTAGAAATACCAACAATACCTTTTACGGGGTTAAGCTGCAAACAAACATTTTTACTAGCATTATCCTATGCTAGTTGAATATTATTCTCGATCTGGAAATTTTTATTGGTAACAAAACTGCTTACCTATTTAGAACCTGTAAAATAAGCATCACTCCACTATGTTAGCTATAAGCTAAGTAAGCCCCGATCTCATCTAATATTCTTTCCTACTTGACAAAAGAAAGTAATAACACACTTAGCATCAGATTAAGATGCAGTTTCCTTTCTTACCTTCTAAAAACATAAACTATTGTGTTTAACATACCTAATATAGTACTTTAAGATAAACTATTAAATTATATAAAATTAAAGAAATATAATGCTCATTGTTAATTATTACTGTTTGAGTAACCGCTAATAGTTATTGGTTCATTGGCAATGACATCCTTGAACATTTTATGTTACATGAAAAATTTTAAATTTTTATGAATTTTTGGTTTATTACATGTGGTATCAGAGCACAAGGTTCAGACACTAGGCCTGAATGAGGCTCAACTTGCATTAATACAATAATATTATTAAAAAATGCATACTTATTTTTACTTTTCTTTTGAACTATACTTCTAGAGAATTTTTATGAGTTAACTGCATGTATGGAAAGATTGGAAGAATATGCGGATGAGGAGTCCCCAGTTACTGAACAAAGTAATTCTAACAGAGAACCTATACAAGAAGAGATAACTAATAACTCTTATGAATTATTACAAATGGTCAAGGAACTAAGAAAAGAGATGGAAATGGTAAAAAAGGAAAATAAGAGAATTATGAGAGCTCGGGAGGAGCTAAATCAGATTTTAATGGAAAGATTTCAGAATGAAGAAAAAGATAAACGAACAGAGTCTGGACATATGCCTTACCAACATAAAGATAAAAAGTTTAAACAGTTTAAAATCGAAAGTAGCTCATCTTCTGAGGTTTATGGCGATCCACATAAAAAGAATTATCAATATACTAGTGATGTTAGTGAAGATAATTATCATACAAAAAAGATAAATTTTAAACCTTACGAAGAAATCTCTAGAGAATTCAAGAAAATTAAGCCACCGACCTTTAATGGTGAAACTGAGAAGGGAGAAGAGGCTGAATCATGGTTGTCTAGGATGAAGAAATATTTTCAAATTTATAATTACTATAATCAACTGAAAGCCAGAATGACTATTTATAACATCACTGGGAAGACATATATTTGGTGGGAGGACCTAAAAAGAGTAAAAAGCATTAGGGAGAAAACATTAACTAGAGTATGTTTAAGAAATATTTTAAGAAGAATTTTTTGTCTGAACAGTACTACAAGGAGCAGGCTAAGGAATTTTATGAATTAAAACTGAGAACAATGAACATGAAAGAACTAAACAATAAATTTCTAAGTCTGCTCAGATATGTGCCTTATATTGTGGACGAGAAGCCTAAGGTACAATGGTTCCTAAGTTGCTTACCCTATCATATAAAATATAGAATTGAGTATGACAATCCAAAAACTTTAGAAGAAGCAATGAGAAAGGCAAATTTATGTTATGAACGGAATCGCAAAATGGAAAGTATGACAAACTGGAAGGCTAAAAGAACTAATAATTTTGAACAGACCAAAATTTCAAGAATAATCATCACACCAAACTTTCCTAATAAAAATTTCCAAGGGAACAAAAGTAATTCATAGATAAATCGAAATGGTCAAAGAAGTAAAGAATCTGTTAATAATCACAATAACTCTACCAAGAATTTTGAATGAAAGGAACCAGTAAAGTGATGGGAATGTAATGGTCCTCATTATGCATCAGTTTTCCCGAATCGGAAGAAGACTGTTTGCAACATACATATGATAGAGGAGGAGATGACTATTGGTGATCTAGCAAGGACAATGCCCAAGATCAATGCAGCATTGGAGAACAAGCAGGCAAATTACCAAACTTCCATGGTGGAAGTGGAAGGTAAGCTGAATCAAATACCTATATCTATTTTAATTGATCCAGGGGCTAGTTTAAGCTATATTTCTTCTAATTTAGTAGAAAAATGTAAGTTACCAGTAGAAAATTTTGCAAAGTCTTGGTTAGTCTAGCTAGCTACTAGAGCAAAAAGGAAGGTGATTAGATTTGTTAAGAATTGTATTGTAAAAATGGATCAGTTTGAAACCTATGTTAAGCTCAACGTTTTACCATTAGGTTCATATGATATGTTAATTGGTATGGATTGGTTAAAACATCATAGGGTAGTCCTGAACTGTTTCGATAAAACCTTTACTTGCATAAATAACGATGGAGAAACAGTAAATGTGAAAGGAATCCCTAGGAAAACAACTGTAAGACAGATTTCTACTTTGCAAATTAAGAGAGTTGTTCAGAAGGGCTGTAAAGCATTTGCCGTAACAGTAATTAATGAAGAAAATACTAATAATGAGATAAATTAAAACTGGAAGATAGTCCGATCCTAAGGGAGTATTCAGATGTATTTTCGGAAGAAATTCTGGGACTGCCTCCAAAGCGGGAGTTAGATTTCACTATTGAGATGGTAGCTGGTGCAGTTCCCAGCTCAAAATCCCCTTATCAGATGAATATATTGGAATTAAATGAAATAAATTCATAGTTAAAAGAACTCATAGATAAGTATTATATTAGACCCAGTGTGTCTCCCTTGGGAGCACCTGTTATTTTTATTAAGAAGAAGGACAGAAATCTACGATTATGTATAGATTACCGTCAACTAAATAAAATGACTATAAAAATAGATATTTGTTACCCCACATAGATGATCTATTTGATCAGCTACATGGATAAATGGTATTCTCGAATATTTATTTATGATCTGGTTACGATCAGGTCCGAATCAAATATGAATAGATCTTGAAAACAGCTTTTAAGACACGGTATGGTCATTACAAGTTTGTTGTTATGCCATTTGAGCTTACTAATGCCCCAGCTGTTTTTATGTGTCTGATGAATAATGTAATGCATAAATACCTTAATAAGTTTGTGGTTGTATTTATTGACGACATCTTAATTTACTCAAAGTTTGAAGAAGAACATAAAGAACATTTAAAAATTGTCTTACAAGAGTTACGGGAACATCAACTCTATGCAAAATTTAGTAAATGTGATTTCTTTAAGGATAAAATACAGTATCTGGGTCATGTAGTGACTAAAGAAGGAATTTCTGTTGACCCCAAAAAAGAAAAAGGCAATTTAAAAATGGCCAGTCCCAAAAGACGTAACTGACGTACGATCATTCATGGGGATTACTAGCTATTATCGAAGATTTATCGAAGGGTTTTCAAGAATTGAAAATCCCATAACTTCTTTACAGAAGAAAAGGAAGAAATTCGAGTGGAGTCAAAAGTGTGAAGAAAGTTTTAAAAAGTTAAAAATAGTATTAACTACCGCACCAATCTTAAGAATTGCTGACCCTAATAAATATTTTATAGTATGTACTGACACATGCAATGACAGTTTAGGTGGAGTTTTAACTCAAAAAGGACACATCATTACTTATGAGTCTAGGAAGCTGAAGATTAATGAGAAAAATTATGCGAGCTATGACTTAGAATTGGCTATTGTCGTACATGCCTTAAAAATGTGGTGACATCATTTAATCGGAAGGAAGTTTATATTAATGACAGATAATAAATGGTTAAAATATCTGTTGGATCAACCTAACTTAAACACTAGGCAAGCTAAATAGCTAGCTTTCCTCAACGAATATGATTTTGAAATCCAACATATTAAAGGAAAACAAAATAAGGTTGCTGATGCTTTAAGCAAAAATGTAAAACTGAATTTTACAACAGCAATCAACACCTATCAAACAGATTTAGAAGAACAACTAGAAGAAGGAATAGGACAAGATGAAATAAATTACAAGCAAAGCTTAGAGAAAATTTAATTGAAAGTTTAAGTACAGGGTATAGTTTAAGCGAGAAAGGATTATTATTATATAAAGATAGACTATACGTTCCTAATGTACCTAAGATTAAGTTGTTGATTTTAAACTAAATTCATAAGGCCCCTTATTCAGGGCATCCAGGTTATAAAAAAACTATAACTATGCTAAGAAAGGATTATTTTTGGCCAAATATGAAAAGTGAATTGGCAGAATACATTGCTAAGTGCTTTGAATGTCAGTAAGTAAAGACTAAACATCAACATCCAGCTAGGTTACTTCGGGTATTACCTATTCCTAGCTGGAAGTGGGAGATAATCAACCTTGATTTTATCACTGGACTACCTAGAAATAAAAACTTGAATAAGTCAATAATGGTTGTTGTCGATAAATTAAGCAAGGAAACTCATTTTATACCTGTAAAAACTACTTATAAAGCTACAAATATTGCTGATATTTTCTTAAAACAATTTTTTTGGTTACATGGAATATCGAAAGTAATAATTTCAGATAGAGACCCTAAGTTTACGGGAAAATTTTGGAAGTATTTGTTTAAAGGATTAAATACTTCATTAAACTTCAGTACCTTTTTCCATCCTTAGACAGATGGACAGACTGAAAGAGTAAATCAGGTATTGGAGGATCTACTCAAAATGTATGTAAAAGAACAACCAGGTAAATGGGAAGATTACTTACACCTGGTAGAATTTGCTTACAATAATCACTATCAAGCCTAAGAAAGATATAGTCCTTTTGAAATTTTGTATGGAAGGAAGTGCAATACCCCCATATCATGGTGTAATCCAGTTGACAAGCTAGTATTAGGACCTGAATTATTTAAAGAGATGGAGTTAATTGTAAAACAGGTACAAGGTAACTTGAAAGTTGTGCAAGATCGACATAAAAGTCAAGCAGATCTTAACCAAACTCAAAATGAGTTCCAGGTAGGTGAAAATGTCTTTATTAAGGTGATACTTAAAAAGAGTTCTCTGAGGTTAGGAATTTGTGCTAAGTTAGCACCCTGATATTGAGGATCTTTTGAAATACTATCCAGAATAGGACATGTAGCATATCAGTTAGCTTTACCTCCAAACTTAAAGGTTCACAATGTTTTTCATATTTATGCATTAGAAAAATATGTACATGATTCTACTCATGTTATTAACTAGAATGATGTGTAGGTGGAGCTTGAAGGAGATTTTTTGGTGGAACCGGATTGTATCCTCGAAAGGAGGGAGATCTCGCTTCAAAATCGCACCATTGGTCAAGTGAAAGTGACATTATGTTGATGTTTAAGCACTGTAGAGTGAAGTTTTCAGAGGCGTTGGCCCTATTGGATTGTCTTCACTTTCATTGAGGGCTAATCCACCTTTGACTCATGTTTCAAGAGTTTTGTGCACCTTTCCTAGCATAATGAAGGTACAATCTAGGCAAAAAAAACTCAGCTGGGAAGAAGTATGGCAACACTGATGTGTTGTAAAGGCTCCTCTATATATCAAATGAGGCTTAAAAATGTTTATCCAATCCACATAAGTCATCCTTAGAGGAATCTAGTTCCATTTACGAGGTATTTCAACTATGTCTAAATAGGATTGAGGACACCATTAAAAGTCTTCTTTTAGCAAGTGCTCAGCCTTGGAGGATACTTTTCACTAAACGAAGGCCTTGTTTCTATATTAATTGAGTATTGGATCACTCCATTAGATATATAAAGACTAATATCTCTTAGAAGTTGTTTTTTTATTGCTATATGAATATTATTGGAGGGGCATCTTTCTTGAAGGTGACTTAGGGGAGACACAACATAATTTTAGGTTAGGCTTCCAGTTTGGATAGGCCTTCTCTTGGACACTTTTGTGGACAAAGTGAAACATTACATATTATGGGATTTTGGAGGTTGGGGTTTGCTTCTACTTGTCATCATCCATCATTGCTTTATGGAGGACGTGGGTACAAGTGGAAGATATCGTGGTGTAATTTGAAATGCAAAATAAGCCCTTATTTAGAATTTAGATTTAAAATAAAATAAAGAAAACATGAATCACCCACAAAGAAAATAGTGTGCCCTCTTATGATCCTTCAATTCAATGCCATTCATATGCATATAAGTTTTACTTGGGTGATTCTATGTTCAAACATTATGACGAATGAATAAAATGTAATTCATAGCCACATGTCTGATGAAAAATGGCCATTTCCCATATATTTTCATGTACATATGGAATTCATAGCTATATGGAATAGGTAAAGTATTACCAAGGGGCTAGTTATCCTGATAAATCAAACTATTTAAGGTAATAGTTTAGATCAGATAAAACAATGTTCACCTCAATGTATGGTAATCATTATAATCAACTAAATGTATGTGTGTGCACATGCATAAATACCCAATACACAGCTCAATCAAACAAAAGAAAACATAATTATACCTTGATTTGTGGATCTTCACACTGTCTTCTTATGCTTTACCTTTCAAAACATCATTCAACATACTTCATATTTTGTCCTATTGCAATAGTTACATGTTAGGACCCATCAAATAAATTTATGTTTGTTTATGAAAATAACAAAACCAATCTAAATAAATACAGTTCTATTACAATGTAAATTACGATACTATTCAACTATTCAAGTAAATTAATTGTTAAGAATAGATCACCTAATAAAACATGGATAACCAAAAACACTATGCATATAAGGCCATCGATCTCTTCAAAACGCCATTTCTTGCCTCTTAACTATGGAAATGTTTCTCAACACTATCTGTAACAAGTTCCAATGGAGGAGTCAAATGGTAATAGTCAAAATTATACACTAAAATTATAGAAATAGATGTTTTTTAATGTATCATTCCTTACCATTCACTGAGATCCTCTCTGTTTCGAGAATAATTTAATATTCTCTACTAAACACGACCAACCACGTGAAGGTGGAAGCTCTTATGGCCCCTCCCCCCCCTAACATCACTCTCAAATACCCAAACCCAATGCATCAACTTGCAAATAACAATTTATTTCACTATTTCACAATCCAAATAACAATGGAGTCTACAATGCAAATAACAATGCATCTACTACAATTATTTCACTCAATAGTTGAAATATGCTTTCATTAAATCATTGTTTAAATCATTAATTAAACCATTCATTAAACCATTCAATCATTCAATAGCTAAAAAACCATTCATTAAACCATTCATTAAATCATTCATTAAACCATTCATTTAGTTAATGGAAGAAAAAAAATTAGTAAACCATTCATTTAAACATTCATTCATGAAATAGAGAAAAAAACCATGAATTTTTTTTTATTATAAATAAGAATTACTCAAAATTTGTTTAGTCACTTCCTTTTTACTTTTCTTCTCTTTAAATATTTAGTTAGAGTCACATATTCTGGAATCTGATCCTCGGTCTCCCTACTAGTCTGCTCGCAAGGTTGAACTTCTGGCGAGGGGCGATGAATTTTAGCAATAATGTCAAAATATTTCATTAATATATTTATATTTTGTTAAATACAAGTAATTCATTTTAAAAAAAATTAAGAATGTTTGTTTTTACCTGCCATGGGCACATCAGCATGTTCAACATTATCTTATACATGCCCAACCTGTTCAGTGTTATCTACATCTACATGCTCTACAGTTGAATTGTGTGGAATTAGAATTAATGTTCATCATCTGCAATGGTCTATAAAAAATAGTAGCACATTAATAAATTCATTACCAGGAATTGAAGCATGATCTTTGTTTGGTTGGTCATGTACATCCTCGACATGAACGAGATCATTAATTTCCTACTCAAAAAGGAATAAATAATTTATGTTAATTTATTTATAAGGAATAAATTGCATGAGCATTAATAAATTATTATTAAACTATACAGTTTTTACATACCTGCGCACCACATGGATCAGTAAAAGATTGTGCAGTATGCCCAGACAAGATTCTCCGGTGTTCAACAACGGCGTCAAAGCCCTATTCGAAGGCAAGCTTCATGTAATCCGCACTGGGAAATTCTTTGAACCGATCGGCCTTTATATTTTCATGATGTCATTAATTTTACATTTTTTTCCAGAACAAAACAAAAATAATTATCTGTATGATATTTGGATGTGGATTCGGGTTTTTCAATACTTACATATCGGGACACCAAGTTCGAGTAACCACTAGGCCCAAGCTTGTGTTGGCCCCAATTTTTTCAATTCTTACCTTGGTGGCCTTAGATGTGTCTGAGATCCTAATCAAGTTTTTAAATACATTAGTCGATGTACCAAATTTGATATAAAAACTAGTAATAATAAGGCTTACCACCACATTTTGGAATGTATTGCATACCTCTCTGTTCCAGCTAGTGGTATCTTTCCTGATTTTCTCAGGCCCTTCTCTTTTCCATCTTCCACCAGGGCTTTCCACTCCATAGATGGAATCATTGGAGGGCTCTCATACCTAGGGTTCTTTTCTAGGTGAACCATATACTGGTCTTAGACAATCTCCAAATGTTTTCTAGCCTTCTGTAGGACCTTTGATGTATCGAAGGTATCTTTTTCAAATAGACCAACCAAGCAATTAGTCCTGATCATCCTTTAAATATTTTGGGTGCTTGTTCCACATTGTGTAGATGGTGGGACCGAATATCTCCAAGGCCAAATCATTCATATGTTTATAACATATATCATTTCCTGCAAAAATTAATGCCATCATTAGTCAACATTAAAAAATATTATCAGTATATTAGACACAAATTATAAAAACTAAATTGAACAATCTATAAAGACCTGGAATCCTCTCTATCTTTATTGGAACCATTTCTTCATTCACCAAAAATGTAGACACTATTGAACCAGTGCTAGTGACACAAGAAGATCCAGGAAATGCATCCACATCTCTATCTAACCCTCCATCCACCCTTATTTTGCATCATCTGTTGTGGGTAGGGAAACAGTGGCTACACCCTCTACTGCCCTTGGGGGTGTCGCAGAGCGTGTTTCTGACTATTCAATGGACAATATTGGAGCAATATGTGGTGTACATGGAGTGGTTTGGTCACTAGGACCAACATTTCCTTCACCACCACTGATAATCTCCATAGCACGTTGTAAATTCAAACCATTGTATTATAAGTTCAATAGAATATAAAATCAAATATTATAATTTTTTTATAAATGAATTTAAATTATTATTCAAGAACTTACTTCCAATTGTTTACGTTGCTGTAACAACAATTGAATCTTGTTTTCGATCCCTTCTGTTTGTGGAACTGCCAATGTCAGAAGAATCAGTTCCTCATTTTGTTTTTCCCTGGTCTTTTGTAGCACCCTCAATGTGTCTGCAGACTCTCTAATTTCACTATCTCTCATCAACTAGGAGACCTCATTCTGTAAATAGTCTTGAGACGTTGTTAAATAAACCGAATCCCCTGTCTGCAACTGAAATATATAAAAAATGCTTAGTCTTTGAAGCAATAGTGTGCACAAATAATTATATTAACAAAACATTTCTATCATGATAGATTCATAGTATTACATCTAGGATTATCTGACACCTAGAAGAGGGTGTGGCCTGATCAACAGATGGGGACTTACCTCGATCAACCAGCTGCAAAAAAAGTAGAGAACATTATCACAATGAACACAATATGTAAAAGCTAACAAATACAGAACAAAAATAAACATTATGCTACATGTTTTATATGTGTACATTTTTTAAGTATTTAGAATGTGCAATTACATTTAGGTTTACTGGTTTCCTCGAGGCTCCAGTCATCTGATCAATAGTTGGGGAATTTCCCTGGTCAATCTGCAAAAAGGGTAGACAACATTATCATCATGAACAAAAACATAAAAACGAAAGAATACATAATAAAATAAACGTTATGCTACACGATATATATTTTTACGATTTTAAAGTATTTGAAATGGAGAATTACATTCATATTTGTCTATTGCCCTGATGTTGTAGTCGGTTGATCAATAGCCAGTTGGATTCCTTGATCAACACTATGCATGGAAAATAGATAAGATTATATAAACGAACTGAATATACTAATGAAAATACATAACAACATATATGTATGTCCATCCTAAATTTATTACATTGGCAATATCAATGTATACCTGCTTCCTCAACTCAATTCAACAAACATCTACGGAGAGGGAGGTTCCCCTGAAAGAACCCTGCATCAAAAACATACTAAAAGTTACCTAACAAAACCAAAAAAGTAGAAAATTACAATTATATGCTAACAAAAAATCCTATAGATGTTAACATAATTAATAAAATGTTGGTTAAATTGTTGTATGTAACACAACCATACTAACCATGTTTGTATCTACATGATTCAAATTGTAATTAATAAACAGTTCTTCGTCAACAGCTATTGATTTAATTACACATACAAAGACACGGTTTCCTTCATGTGACTCGAATATGCAGTTGGGTTTCTTAAGTGTAGACCCCGGTTGTGTACTGTTTATAAACCCCACAATATTACTAGTTTTTTTTGGCCTTCTGTCCATGTACAATGTTGCTTCTTTATTTTGAGCTTTGTCTTTTAGTTGTATATAATTCAATGACAACCCATATCTACGCATACTTTGTGTATATTGGATCAAGCACATCCAATCCCTATAGTTTTAAGAGGGTCGAACATAATCCATCAGTTCTGTACATCTACTGTATCCAACCTTTATGCCATCCATGCAAAACAACCCCAATCCATGCAATGATGATGGTGCAATTCTATATATCCTCTCATTCACACAAAAATCAATGTTTACTTGAGGAAGATCCCTAGGAACCCATTGTTTCACTAGGTGTTTGTACCTTAAGGGCACGTCAATGTCTTTCACTGTCTCATCATCATAGGAACATGACCCCCCTTCTTTGAGAAAAAATTTAATGTGTTTATTGAATTTTCTTCTGATCTTCTGACATTTAGTTGATCTAGCCCTTGTAGACCTACTGGATGTCTCACTTTCCTCTAGCCTTCCCAAACTCCCCTCACTGAAGGAAGACAGGTCTGACAAATACCTACTTGGTTCTACCTGCACCATGGCTGAAATGTTTTTTGGCAAAAACATATCAAAATACTAGCAACAAAAACTTGGAAAGAATTATAAGAAAAAAACTTGTTAAAGAAAAAGCTTGTCAAGAATGACTCTGGGTAATAGGTGTGGGCATTTGTTGGCCCTAAAAATTCTAATGTATGCCCCTCTTTTAGTTACATACAACTACCATTCTCACTTATTCCTTGCATTGCATTTTCCTAACATGTATTGGGTAGGCTCACAAAATATCATGTTATACATGGCCACTATGATATGCTCACAAATATTTATATAATGTATCATAAATGCATTTTCCTAAAGGATTTGGCAATATACATGGATGGGAACTATGGTTGGTCACCAATGCTTTCACGTCTCTGGAAATATGTTAGAAACATACATCACATATAGCAAGTATGATGACATGTAGAATCTTGGAGCGATTATGGTGGTTATGTATTTGGATATGTAGGTGTTCTTATTACTGGCCTAACCCCCTTTCAACAATAATATTTGCAGATTTAATGATTCTATGTCTAATGCTCTTGGTCCTCATTACATCCAAGGAGCCAGTGCATAGGTCTCTGTAATCCATAACAACAAACACTACACAAACTTAATTCATAGGAGTTCCAAATTCCCTTTGTCGATTCACAAGCTTTATATGTATGCTTGTGCTCATTGGACTTTGGCCTTTCAACATTGCCAAGATTGAGACGATCTATTATGCATATGCAACAAATATAACACTGCAATTTATACTAATATATGTCTGTACATGGCCTGGAGGTTCTCCTTTAATGGACTATCTCCTTGAAATAACATATCTTCGCATTCATCTACATTTACTTCAGATAGAAGTGATATAGAGTTGTTATGTTGGTCACCTCCCTCAAAAATCATCTTTGACATGAGTTCCTTTTTCAAGGAATCTTGGTTAATCTCTTCTTCCAAACTTCTAGGTCACTTCTCCACTCTACATTGCCCCGATTATTCATTTTCTTGGCCACTCCTCTCTCCTTAATCTACACTTGTTTTTGTTGTAACCCTTACTTTTGATGGTTGTAACCATTTTTTTGTTTTCCCATGAATGTTGTTGTGATGTTGTAGATGATTATCCATTTTACCTAATATGTTTTATGATCTTTTCCATCATTGCTAGGTTGCACATACCTGTTGTTTATGGGTTCTTAAGCTTGAAAGCTCAAGGTTCTAAAAGTGCCCAAATCTCATGTAGGACCCTTTAAGAGTCATAATAACAACTATTGTTAAAGGATGTTATTCTCCAAATGATACATCAAAACCATACTTATCGGTTAATATTTGTGTAGGGATGTTTTCCTCTCTCCCATAATTTATCATACTAATGGGATTGTGACCATCAAGTCAATGCCTTATTTTCATATTGGAAATCCTACAACAAAACACTAGAAATTCTAAAAAATTCTAATGTATGCCCTAAAAATTCTAATGTATGCCCCTCTTTTAGTTACATACAAGTTTCCATTCTCACTTATTGCTTGCATTGCCTTTTCCTAACATGTATTGGGTAGACTCATAAAATATCATGTTATACATGGGCACTATGATATGCTCACAAATATTTATATAATGTATTATAAATGTGTGTTCCTATAGGATTTGGCAATATACATGGGTGGGCACTATGCTTGGTCACCAATGCTTTCACGTCTCTGGAAATATGTTAGAAACATACATCACATATAGCAAGTATGATGACATGTAGAATGTTGGATCGATTATGGTGGCTATGTATTTGGATATGCGGGTGTTCTTATTACTGGCCTAACCCCCTTTCAACAATAATATTTGTAGATTTAATGAGTCTATGTCTAATGCTCTTGGTCCTCATTACATTCAAGGATCCAATGCATAGGTCTCTATAATTCATAACAAAAAACACTAAACAAACTTAATTCAAAGGAGTTGCAAATGCCATTTGTCCATTCACAAGCTTCATATATATGCTTGTTCCCATTGGACTTTGGCCTTTCAACATTGTCAAGCTTGAGACGAACTGTTATGCATATGCAGCAAATATAACACTGCAATTTATGCTAATATATGTCTGTATAGGGCATGGAGGTTCTCCTTAAATGGCTATATCCTTGAAACAACATATCTTCGCATTTATCTACATTTACTTCGGATAGAAGTGATACGGAGTTGTTATGTTGGTCACTTCCCTGAAAACTCATCTTTGACATGAGTTCCTTTTTCAAGGAATCTTGGTTAATCTCCTCTTCCAAACTTCTAGGTCACTTCTCCACTCTACACTAGCCCGATTATTCATTTTCTTTCCTGCTCCTCTCTCCTTACTCTACACTCGTTGTTGTTGTAACCCTTACTTTTGATGGTTCTAAGTGGTTTTTAGCTTTCCCATGAATGTTGTTGTGATGTTGTAGATGATTAGCCATTTTACCTAATATGTTTTATGATCTTTTCCATCATTTCTAGGGTGCACATACCTGTTGTTTATGGCTTCTTAAGCTTGAAAGATCAAGGGCCTAAAAGTGCCCATATCTCATGTAGGACCCTTTAAGAGTCATAATAACATCTATTGTTAGAGGATGTTATTCTCCAAATGATACACCAATACCAAACTTATCAGGTAATGTTTTTGTAGGGATGTTTTTCTCTCTCCCATAATGTATCATACTAATGGGATTGTGACTATCAAGTCAATGCCTTATTTGCATAGTGGCAATCCTACAATAGTACACTGGAAATTCTAAAAAATTCTAATGTATGCCCCTCTTTTAGTTACATACAAGTCTCCATTCTCACTTATTGCTTGCATTGTCGTTTCCTAACATGTATTGGGTAGGCTCACAAAATATCATGTTATACATGGGCACTATGATATGCTCACAAATATTTTCATAATGTATTATAAATGTGTGTTCCTAAAGGATTTGGCAATATACATGGATGGGCACTATGCTTGGTCACCAATGCTTTCACGTCTCTGGAAATATGTTAGAAACATACGTCACATATAGCAAGTATGATGATATGTAGAATGTTGGAGAGATTATGGTGGTTGTGTATTTGGATATGCAGGTGTTCTTATTACTGGACTAACCCCCTTTCAACAATAATTGTTGCAGATTTAATCAACAATACACTGGAATGTCTTATGACTAACTCATGAATCTTCCCATGGTTATTAAATATCCATCTATAAACCACTATTGTGGTTTCATCATTGATCCCATTCAAGAACAAAAAGTAGACATGACTTCTCTCCCTACATTAAGTCCACGTGTACATAATGACTAGCTTTTGTACTTCCTAACTTTTCAATATTCCTTTTGACAACAAAAGTGAAACATGAAACAATATCCTTACTTTCAGCATCTTGCACAGCTGATGGCTTTGATCGAACTATACAAGTACTTTGTTCCCAAAGTAAATATTTTGAGACCTAGGAACGAAGGGGAGAGAGATGAATGGTTGAAGGACTCTAATGGAGGATGAATTTATGCCCTGGTCTGCCTACCCAAAGGTACTTTTATAATTAATATTATCCCCAACTTATATTTATTTGTAGTCTTCTATTTTTCACCCATACTGCTCAAAGCAACACCGTTTTATGCTGAACTAGTATGTATCTTCATGTCACAAGTTCTTCCTTGTAGATGAATATGGAACCCTAGAAGGTAGTGTTGATTTGGAAATATGATTTTACAATGTTCAATCCCATCTTTAAGACAATATTGGAGAGTAATTTATTGTATAACATTAACATATTAATTTTCAACCCTAAGGCGACGCTAACTTGAACAGAGTTGGGAGATTTCAAATAGGTACCACCACAATAATGGAAGAAATTAGACCAGCTGCTACATGCATTCTTGGAGGCATATTTCCTAGTGGTAACATACAGCAATCATATATATATATATCTAGTCCATGGTGTTGAAGAGCAGACATTTCGAGATCTGCTACTTGGCACATTCAGGAATGAAAAGAATGTTTTAAATACATTTATATTAGCCTGTAATATTTGCTAATTTATTCCTTTTAGCTTGTCATGATGATGCTCGTTTTCCCATATTAATTTTCAAACCTAAGGAAATGCTAACTTGTTTTCCCATACTAATTTTCAACCCTAAGGAAATCCCATAGTATAAAGAACCAAAAAAGACTATTCCGCACAAATCAAAAGACTCTTAAATTAATTGTATCATGCCTTCCTCGATGATTTGATGAATCATTTGAAATTGTCTTCTAAATATAGTGAGACAAGGCTTAAAACACTTACCTAAAGAGATTGTTTCCTTTTCTATTTATCATTAATTTCTATTATATGTGTTTCAAGTGATGCTAATGTTGTTCATCCTGTGTTATTCTCTTGTCAATTTCCTAATAGAGTGGCATTAAATGGCTTGCATTCTACTTTGATCAATCTGACAAAGTATTTTTCTCCAACCAACCATATTAAACTTGAATGGATGTTGGACCTTTCCTCTCTTTCCACTTGGAGAAAAATTAGAAAATGGTTTGGTTCACCTCCAACTTCGACCCAAGTTCTTATCCTTTTGTGATCACTCATCAAGGAGGCATAAATTAACCTAATGTTTTCAACAAGAACACCATTGTCTTCTTTATCATTAGATTCTATGCTCTATGTTTCAAGTGACACTAATGCTTGTTGATCTTTTATTATTTATTATCATTTGTGTAAGATATTGTTGTCATTTCACAAACTTGAGGTTTGAAACAAATTGTAGTCTTATAGAATCTTTGAGAGAGCCATCAATTGGTTTTTGTTGAGATTATTAAACATATATAGTAGGCTTCAAGAAGAGAAGCTCGAATTTGTCCTTCTCTAATCCATCATCAAATAGGTTGAGGTTAGCTTCTTCAACACCACATATAGGTTCACTATAATTGTCCGGGGATAAATTAAACCTTTTTAATCTTCAACAGTCTCTACTAGCATAATAGTCTATTATATGTACTAGGAGCTTCAGTCAAATCAATAGAAATCTTCTACAAACATATGAAGAACAGTTTGATTTTGTAAACCAAGGGCATGGAAAAAAGGCAAGGAAACATCAAAGATCACTCACATCAGGGAATAATTCTAAAGCTAACCAACTGTCTAAACCACAAAAGTCATCTTCTCGTGTTAAATGTAAGAGGGGCAAACAAAATCAGACACGGTGAAAATTGACATAAAATGTTCAAATAAAAAATGGAGGACGACAAAATACCTAGTAGTTGCTTCAAGACCCAAAGAATAAACCATAAGATTCATGATTGTCCATTAATGTCCAAGTATTACCTAACCCAATTTCCAATGAACTAAGCGCCTCACAGTTGAATCAAGATATTGGGACAAGTTTATTATAAATTCCAAGAAGCAAATGATAAAGCAACCAAGAATCCACTCTACAGGATATTCAAGAACTAACATAATTAAACTGATGGATGTATGAAGACTGCTACAGACATTATATCTCTACTCATTCGATTTCCTACAAAGTGTTGTAGCTTGCTTATTGCTCCTCTCTGTTTATCATTTAGGTTCAACTTAACGGTGAAATCAACAAGTCCAGGAAAATATTATAGTACATCTCCTTTATAGTAATGGACAAATAATGATGTTAGTTCTTGGAGATCCTGTAGAGTGGATGTTTTAACCTCTTCAGTGCTACTCTGTAGTGTGTAACCCAGCACTTCAGAGAAGATTCTAATGGTTTTCTTGGACATCTTGGGGTATCCTAATCAATTTCATAATGATAGTTGGGAGGAATGCATTCTGAAATTCTATGGGCAATAGGATTCTGCTAGGTTTCATGTTGAATTACATATTGAATCTTTTCCAAGGTTGAATGTGGCCTGAGGATATTAAGATGATATGTTCAATATATATCTTAAATTGCAAAAATGTGACATAATAAATTGGTATATATGGATTCCTAGTAAGGGTGTATACTCGATTGTAAATATTCTCAGGTTGTTTTACAAGATATGGGATCATATTCTTAATGAGGAATCTTTTGAGGATCCAGTTTACCCTCCACAAAATCAAGACCTTGAAAAAATCCATGAAGATTCCTTTGAATAAGGCCCTATTTAAGAAAGAACCCATTCTCCTATTATATTACCTCATCCCAAGAATTTGAATTAGATAGTCCATATTGTTGAGATTCTGACGAGGAATATTTTGTAGGAAAACCCTTGTTTGATGATGAGATAGAAAATGAATCCATTTCATGAAGAGTTGGATGTTATATTTGAAATCAATAATCATATTTTTGGGGACCCCATATATGATTCATAAAGTGAAGCATCTAATGAGGAACCTAAATAATTGGAACTATAGAGAAACCAATCATCCACTCTACAAGATCTCCAAGAACTAACATCATTCATGTGAAGGATGTATGCAGACTACTACAGACATTATATCTCTACTCATTCGATTTCCTACAAAGTGTTGTAGCTTTCTTAGTGCTCCTCTATGTTTATCATTTACGTTCAACTTAACGGTGAAATCAACAAGTCCAAGAAAATCTTATAGTACATCTCCTTTATAGTAATGGACAAATAATGATGTTAGTTCTTGGAGATCTTGTAGAGTGGATGTTTTAACCTCTTCAGTGCTAATCTGCAGTGCATAACCCAACACTTCAGAGAATATGCTAATGATTTTCTTGGACATATTGGGGTATCCTAATCAATTGCATAATGATAGTTGGGAGGAATGCATTCCGAAATTCCATGGGAAATAGGATTCTGCTAGGTTTCATGTTGAATCACATATTGAATCTATTCCAAGGTTGAATGTGGCTCTGAGGATATTAAGATGAATATGTTCAATATATATCTTAACTTGCAAAAATGTGACATAACAAATTGGTATATATGGATTCCTAGTAAGGGTTGTATACTCAATTGTAAATGTTTTAACCTCTTCAGTGCTACTCTGTAGTGCATAACCCAACACTTCAGAGAAGATTTTCTCCACTGTATCTTGAACATGCCCTTAGTACATTAATTTTGGATGCCTCTCAGTTGCAGTAATGATACTGATCAACCACCTGAAGAAGGCTTGAAAAGAGTTCAAATCTAAATGTTAGGCCTTACCAACCTCAAAATATTGAAGAGCCCTTTAAAATTGTTCTGAAAAAGGGTGCATGACAATAACACTCGTCTCCTCGTATGCATTTTGGAAAGAGCATGGAGTATGTTGGTGTCCTTATTGCGTGGGAAATTTCCTTAATCTAAAACCAGCAGTCCCGGTACCTAAAGTAGAATTTGTTGCAAGATTCACCCAATGGTTCAAATTAAACATTTCATATTCTAAGGGTTTATTAAACATGATAAGATGAAAGACACTAGGGAATTGATTCAACATCTAATATAAGGTTTCTATAATAAAAAACCTAAAAGAATAAATCCATAACATTTGGCAGAATTCTGGAAAATCCCTATTGTCGCTACAATTTGGAAAATACTTGGTTAGGTTCAAGCTTCTTTCTAACCTAGGGATTTTATAATGATCTTGAATTATAGTTGACGTTTTTTTTTAAAACCTGAGTGTTTAGGGCACATGTGCCTTCTCCTCGATTTCACACTTGGGTGCATCTATATTTTTCAGCTTGTGCATATCATGCTATTTTTACCCCTATTACCTCTATTTTCATGGGTGTTGAATGAGGGTAACCTTCTCTAATAGCCTCTGCCTTTCCTCCATTGGCCTATGCTTACGATGGGTCCGTTCGCTGGGTCAATTATATGCTTTTCAATGGGGTATGGAACTCTATATCAATATGGGTCAAATACGCATCAAATGCAACTCTATTTTTACCCCTATTAACTCTATTTTTGTGGGTGCTAAATGAGGGTAACCTACTTTAATAGCCTCTGCCTTTCCTCTATTAGTAATGAAACCCTAGAGATTTGCAGAATAATTTTAAAAAATTTAAAATAGAAATGAATTAGGGCATGGTACTCACGATTTTAGGATGCATGGTCTCGACTGCTGATTTCTTTTATAATTGGCCTCCTGTTCCGCTAGAAAACCACAATCCACTCTCCTTAGTCTTCGTGGGTCCAAGTCGTTGCTCCCACTATCGCATTCTCAGATATTATTCATCGGCCAAGTTGCTTAGATCATCACTGATCACTGAATGATCTTGACAAGAAATCGACGAGATGCATAGAGGAAGAAACTTTAAAGTGAAGGTGAAATGAAAATAACACGCGATAGGTATTGAAAGCTGAGGTTTTTTATATTTTTTTTGTTTTATTTTATTTAATTATATATATGTATTTAAAATTATATATATATATATATATATATATATATACTAAAAACTAAATTTAATATAAAATTACAAGTAAGATTTAATTTAAAAATATTTAATTTTGATAAGTATAAAGAGATATAATTATTATGTGTTTGACATTATATGCATAGACTTTGTAGTGGTTAAGAGTCATATCGATAAAGGGTTAACTGTGATAATTGTTGGTGATGATAACAGATAGGGTTTATAGGGGTTTGGGAATAGGTTTTATAGGTATTATGTTTAATAAGAGTTAATTGTTTTAGGTTAGGGATTAGTCTCATATGAACCTTCGTTTATTTTCTCTAAGTACTATTCAATGTCTCAACAAAAAATCCCTAACAAATTTTCATTACATGTGTCATTATCTCTTTTGTCTTAATCCTCGTCGAAGTGGCCACTCCACTTCCACTAGAAATGACCTTCTTCAACATGTTCATAATATATTCTTGGTTGCAATACTTTAGAACCATATACTTAAAGAAGTTGTACACTAGTTTAAACCTTTCATCAAGGCTTCTATACAACGTTGTTATGTATAAACAAAAAAATTAATCCATCTCATGACACTCAATGTACATGTTCCTTCGAGTCTAATGTATCTATGTTAACCTCTTTTCCATATTCCTATCCTTGATCAAACATTCATGTTAGACACACCAGGAACACAGAGAGGGGGGGTGAATCTATGTGTGCAGTCTTTATTACTTTTTCAATTTTAACAATCAACAACTAATTAATCAATGCATTATTCGACCATTTACATAATCATTTCATAAACATCTACCACTTCATCATTTATAAATCATAAGCATCTGAATCATGGACTCATAACAAGAACCATGGCATAAGAGAACACAACACCATATGATTTTGAGGATTATAATGATGATGATGATTATTATGAGTGGTATCATCATAAGATGACAATGATGATTATGAGGATGAAGATGTCGCTGATGATGATGATGTCGATGATGATCATGATGCTATCCATGATGACGATCATTATGATGGTGATGATGATGATGATGAAGATGATGATGCCGATGAAGATGATGAAGATGAAGATGATGATGATGAAGATGAGGACAATGATGATGATGAAGATGATGATGATGAAGATGATGATGTTGACAATGATGAAGATGATGATGATGATGATGATGATGATGATGATGGTGATGATAGTCTTGATATCATATGAAATGATGAAAATGCTAACGATGTTGATGATGATGATGATGACGCTGATGATGTTTTCGATGGTGACGATGATGTTGCTGATGAGGAGGAGGACGACGACGACGACGATGATGATGATGGATGATGATGATGATGATGATGGATGATGATGATGTTGATGATGATGATGTTGATGTCGATGATGTTGATGAAAAATCCTGATGTTGATGACGATGACGATGATGACGATGATGTTGATGATGATGATGACGATGACGACGATGATGATGAAGAAGATATGAAGTAATTAATTTGATCTAGGTTTACTTTTAATTTGAAAAATAATTTTAATGATGATGTTGATGATGATGATGACGACGTCGACAACGATGATGAATATGGTGGTGATGATGATGATGATGATGATGATGATGGCATTGATGATGATAATGGTCATGACGATTATGATGATGTCGAAGATGGAAATAACGATTAGAGTCCCATAATGATGAATTAGTTTATGAATATTATGATGAATATGAGGATGAGGATGAGGATGATGACGATGACGATGATGATGATGTTGATGATGTTGATGACGATGACGACAACAATGATAACGATGACGATGATGATGATGATGACGATGACGATGATACAGACGATGATGACGATGATGATGATGATGATATGAAGTAATTAATTTGATCTAGGTTTATTTTTAATTTTAAAAATAGTTTTAATGATGATGTTGATAATTTTAATGATGATGATGGAGATGAAGATGATGATGATCATGATGATGACGATGATGAAGATGATGATGATGATGATGATGACGACGATGACGACGACGATGATGATAATTATGATTTTGATGACGACGATGATGATGAAGATGATGATGATGATGACAATGTTGATCATGATGAAGATGATGATGATGAAGACAATGATGATGATGACGATGATGATGAACATGATGATGATGGTGATGGTGATGATGTTAGTAACTCTTTTTTTTTTAATAAGATAAAAGAATAGGTCTAATTAAATATTTACCTTTCATTATATGATGATGATGATGATTATGATGATGATGATGATGATTATGATGATGATGATGATTATATATGATGATGATGATGATGATGATGATGATGATGATGATGATTATGATGATGAGGATGATGAGGATGACGATGATGATGATGACTATGATGATGAAGATGATGATGATGGTGATGATGATGAAGACGACGATGATGAAGATGACGATGATGATGATGATGTCGATGATGATGATGATGTGTGATGATGACAATGATGATGATGAATATGATGATGTCTGATGATGACGACGACGATGATGATGATGATGACAATGATGATCATGATGAAGAGGATGATGATGATGATGATGATGGTGATGGTGATGATGTTAGTAACTCTTTAAAAAAAAAGATAAAAGAATAGGTCGAATTAAATATTTACCTTTCATTATATGATGATGATCATGATCATGATGATGGTGATGATGATTATGATGATGATGATGATGACGATGATGATGAGGATGAGTATGATGATGACGACGACGATGATGATGACTATGATGATGAAGATGATGATGATGGTGATGATGATGGTGATGATGATGAAGATGACAATGATGAAGATGACGATGATGATGATGATATTGATGATGATGATGATGTGTAATGATGATGACGATGATGATGTCTAATGATGACGACGATGACGATGAAGACGGTGATGATGAAGATGACGATGATGATCATGATGAAGACGATGATGATCAACATGATGATGATGGTGATAGTGATGATGTTAGTAACTCTTTTTAAAACAAATAAGATAAAAGAATAGGTCTAATTAACTATTTACCTTTCATTATATGATGATGATGATGATGATGATGATGATTATATATGATGATGATGATGATGATGATGATGCTGATGATGATTATGAGGAAGGCAATGATGATGATGAATATGATGATGAAGATGATGATGATGGTGATGATGATGAAGACGACGATGATGAAGATAACGACGATGATGATGATGTTGATGATGATGATGATGTGTGATGATGACGACAATGATGATGAAGATGCTGATGAAGATGATGGTGTTTGATGATGACGACGATGATGATGAAGACGATGATGATGATGACGATGATGATAATGATGAAGACGATGGTGATCAACATGATGATGATGGTGATGGTGATGATGTTAGTAACTCGTTTTAAAAAAAATAAGATAAAAGAATAGGTCTAAATAAATATTTACCTTTCATTATATGATGATGATATGATGATGATGATGATTATAATGATGATGATGATTATATATGATGATGATAATGATGATGATGAGGAGGATGAGGATGAGGATGACGATGATGATGATGACTGTGATGATGAAGATGATGATGATGGTGATGATGATGAAGATGACGATGATGAATATGACGACGACGATGATGATGTTGATGGTGATGATGATGACGACGATGATGATGAAGATGATGATGAATATGATGGTTTTTGATGATGACGACGACGATGATGAAGACGATGATGATGATGACGATGATGATGAACATGATGATGATGGTGATGGTGATGATGTTAGTATTCTTTTTAAAAAAATTAAGATAAAAGAATAGGTCTAATTAAATATTTACCTTTCATTATATCATGATGATGATGATTATGATGATGGTGATGATGTTTATAATGATGATGATGATGATGATGATAAGGATGATGAGGATGCTGTTGATGATGATGACTATGATGATGAAGATGATGGTGATGGTGATGATGATGAAGACGATGATGATGAAGATGACGACGACGATGATGATGTTGATGATGATGATGTGTGATGATGACAGTGATGATGACAGTGATGATGATGAAGATGATGATGTCTGATGATGACCACGATGATGATGAAGACGACGACGATGAAGACAATGATGATGACGACGATGATGATCATGATGAAGACGATGATGATGATGAGGATGATGATCAACACGATGATTATGGTGATGGTGATGATGTTAGTAACTCTTTTTAAAAAAACATAGTATAAAAGAATAGGTCTAATTAAATATTTACCTTTCATTATATGATGATGATGATGATTACGATGATGATGATGATGATTATGATGATGATGATGATGATGATGATGATGATGATGAGGATGAGGATGAGGATGATGAGGATGACAATGATGATGATGACTATGATGATGAAGATGATGATGATGGTGATGATGATGAAGACAACGATGATGAAGATGATGACGATGATGATGGTGTTGATGATGATGAATATGATGATGAAGATGATGATGTCTGATGATGACGATGATGATGATGAAGACGATGATGATGATGATGATGATGATGATGATGAAGACGATGATGAAGAAGATGATGATGATCATGACGATGATGATCAACATGATGATGATGGTGATGGTGATGATGTTAGTAACTCTTTTAAAAAAAAATAAGATAAAAGAATAGGTCTAATTAAATATTTACCTTTCATTATATGATGATGACGATGATGATGATTATGATGATGATGATGATTATATAAGATGGTGATGATGAGGAGGAGGAGGAGGATGAGGATGACGATGATGATGATGACTATGATGATGAAGATGATGATGATGGTGATGATGATGAAGACGTCGATGTTGAAGATGATGATGATGATGATGATGTTGATGATGATGATGATGTGTGATGATGACGACGATGATGATGAAGATTATGATGTCTAATGATGACGACGATGATGCTGAAGAAGAAGATGATGAAGACAATGATGATGACGATGATGATCATGATGAAGATGATGATGATGAAGATGATGATGATGATGACGATGATGATCAACATGATGATGATGGTGATGGTGATGATGTTAGTAACTCTTTTAAAAAAAATAAGATAAAAGAATAGGTCTAATTAAATATTTACCGTTCATTATATGATGATGATGATGGTGATGATGTTAGTTGTAAGTCTTTTTTTTTTAAATAAGATAAATGAATAGGTCTATGATGATGATGATGATGATGACGATGACGATGAAGATGAAGATGATGGTGATGATGATGATAATAAGATGATGATGATGATTATGACGATGACGATGATTATGACAATGACGATGATGATGATGATGACGATGATTATGACGACGACGATGATTATGATGATGATGATGAATATGACAATGATGATGATGATGACGATGAAGATGATGGTGATGGTGATGATAAAGATGATAATTATGATGACGATGATGATGATGCAGATTATGATGATGATGATTATGATGATGACGATGATTATATATGATGATGATGATGATGATGCAGATTATGATGATGATGATTATGATGATGACGATGATTATATATGATGAGGATGATGATTATATATGATGATGATGAGGATGAGGATGACGAGGATGACGATGACTATGATGATGAAGATGATGATGATGGCGATGATGATGAAGACAACGATGATGAAGATGATGATGATGATGATGATGATGTTGATGTTGATGATGATGTGTGATGATGAGGATGATGATGATGAAGATGATGATGTCTGATGATGATGATGATGATTATGAAGATGATAATTATGATCATGATGAAGACAATGATGATGATGACGATGATGATCAACATGATGATGCTGGTGATGGTGATGATGTTAGTAACTCCTTTAAAAAAAATAAGATAAAATAATAGGTCTAAGTAAATATTTACCTTTCATATATTTCATCGTCTTCTTCATCCATGTCATCGTCTTCTTCATCCAAGTCATCATCTGTATCATCAGATCCAGAGTCAACATTGTAAGTGTTGGCCATATCATCATTGTCGTCATCATCAGTTACGCTCACCGTGTCATCGTCAGTATAATCTTGATCAGCAGTGTCTGCTACATCATATGATTCAACTATTTCTTGGAGTACATCTTCTACTGGATCATCATCATCACCTAACTCGTGTTGATCATGCTCTTCGTTATTGTATTCTTCTTCCAGAGAACCCTCTTCATTAGCATCGTATAGGTTATACTTTACTGACCTTCCCCTTGGATCGTGTCTCACAACAAATGACCAGCCCGCTTTGCCTGGAACCTCTAAGTAAAATACCTGTTCACATTGGCTTGGAAGAACATAGGCATATGTTCCTAGCTAAAACAACCTTGTTTTTACCATGGTATATCCATTATCATGTTCAATAATAGTTCTATCGGGATCACGTTGATTCAATCGTAACCTATACCATTTGAAAATGAATAGAACTACCTTAAAGGATTTAAAGTCACACTGTATAATATCTTCCAAATACCCATAGTATCAATTTTCTGAGACATCTGGATGTCTGTCACTTCTAGACGAAACATTAGTCACCTCAAAGATAGCAGATATCCCAGAATCTTATGTTTTATTTGTTTCATCCAATTTTTTGATCCGATATCTACCTCCATTGTAGACCATAGCCTTATGGTGTTTTACCTACAATAAGCAATACACAAAAATATTACACAACCATTCAGTTCTTATGTAGCAATACATGGAAAAGAACAACATGTACGTCAAAATATAATTTGCAAAATAAAATATTTAGAGGGATTGATTAATATGCTTGCCATTTTATCTTTTAAACCATATGCCAAATTGATTTCCCTTTCTATTAGATTTCTATCTCCATTGCATTGTGTTTCTTTTACCAATGAATCCACACCTTCCCATGATATTCCATGACCCAATTGTTTGCATCGCTCAATCCATACCTTCATCCAGTCAAGATTGTTTATGATGTATAAATGAATTGCATCCCATTATCGACCAACTGTTTGATGATAATAACCATTAAAATGAAAGACAAGTGTAAATCTCCTGAACAAAGTATATGCTCTTAATTGAAGCATTAACTAGAAATACAATTAGAATATGAACGATATAATAAACATCCACTAGCTAATAATTACCTTTTAGCTTCCTCAATCTACATTTCCCCTTCAGTTGCTCCCCTTCAAATTTTTTATTGGAGTCTAGATCACAAATGCAATGTAAATTGAGCTTTGACACTAAAATAGGAAGATATTCACTAACATACAACATGTTTTGGTATACCATATATCCTTCCATCATAGAAACCTCAACATGTGATCGTTGTCTCACCAAACACTTCATAAATTTCAAGTGCCTCTCAACCATCCACATGGACCTTGAGTGCATAGGTCCACACAACTCAATCTCCTCAACTTGGTGTATGAGGTAGTGTTCCTGTGCATTGAAAAATGCTGAAGGTAGATGCTTCTGCATTTCACACATGAGATGAGGAATTTATCTCCTCCAATACTTTATATCTTCTTTATGGATATCTTTAGATGTCAACCATATACAAGTGACACAAACCAATAACGATATTTAACAAAAAAAAACATTAAATTACATATGATAAAATAGTGCACAAAAAAACAAATATAAATTATACGCAGAATTAAAGAAACACTAAGCACATGCAAGTAATCGCTAGTTCCCTCATGTATTTACCAATATTATATATAACTTGTTTGACATTTTTGTTGAAGTTGTCTGGGAGAGAGAGAGGTAGAACATACTGTATCAATATACAAACCATGCCATTTATTAAACAAAGAGTATACAAATAAGAAAAAAAATATATACACAGTTAAATGAAAAAAAAATTATATGGACATAACAATAGTAATTACCTTGATGAAGACGTGCCAATCATGTGTTTTGAACCGCGCAAAATCACCTTTGTTGGTTATGATATTCTTCAATTTTGCACAAAATCCAGTGGGAAATTTAATTTTCTGCATTACAGCTTCTTTGACAACATTGCTTTGTTTCTCTGTAAACATCCATGGAATTGATTTTATATTAACTTGGTCTCCATTGCTATGAAATTGAATGACGTCTTTCATTGCATGGTTTCTTTCTTGAATTTCTTTGTAATATTTCACAACTTTATATTTCTCCCTCCTTAGCTCCAGTAGTCACCATAATGTTTCAGTAACATTCTTTCCAATATGCATTGTATCAAACAAATGAGCAATTTGTAGGTGCTCATAGTAGGGCAACCCGCATAATTGAATAGGATAACTTTTCATTCCTCTTGGAAGCCCATTAATGCCTTCATGATCACGATGGACATCATGAATATTAGTTTATAAATAAATTACATCATAAATAAAATATGTCCACTACAGTAAACAACTCACAATAAAAATTATAATACATAACAATTCATATATGATGATCCATACGTACCATAACAACGATTTCTATTGTATTGCATATTCCAAAGGTGAGGTGTCATTCTCCGTGGTTTTAATGTAGTCTCCTGCTTCCCATTGAAAATATTTGTTTTAGTTGTTCTATACCTGTGATTCTTAGAGAAGAAATGTCTATACTCATCAAACAACTCCTTTCTTAAGCTTTTTGAACAACGAGATTTTATCGTAGGACCACAAATTGGACATGCAAATTTACCCTTTGTCTGAAGACCTAAAATATTTAGATATGGAATATCTATGTCAAATATATTCATATATAAAATATTCTAACTACTCCATATAATTAAATGCAATTAAAGTGGAACTTAAAATTACAAACCACAAAATGAAATTAACCCAGGGGCATCGTGTATTGTCCATACAACCATTGCATGGAATTGAAATTGTGCTTGTTGTATTGGTATAGATACGTCATACATAGTTATGCCATTCCATAACTTCAGTAGCTCATATATAAGAGGTTCGATATATACATTCATATCCTTGACTTGGAACTTACTTGATTGATTTGAAGTACATATAAATAATATCATTATGAGAACCATTAAGATATATAAACCATGCACAAGAGTAAAATAAAAGATATATATATGAAATTAGGAAACATAATACGACAAATGAGATGCCACAACTACATTATAAATAAAACAGTTGTAGACAAAAAAACATGGAATATTCATCGACAACATTATGTGCTCTCTCTTTATTGACAACCATGGAGGAATGCTATTGTTGATAACAAAAATAGTCCACACTATGTAAATGGATTTCATCTGTGCAAATGGATTAACACCATCTGCTGCCAAAGAAATCCTAAGATTATGTGGTTCTTCTTTAAAGTGAGGACACTTTTCCTCCATATATCTAAAAGCAGAACCATCTGCAGGAATTCAGATAACATCATCTTGACTTTTGTTCCTGGCATGGTAATCCATAAATTGCACTATGTTTTTTCACTTGAATAGTCGTTGCAAACATGGAATGATGGGAATATAATGAAAAACCTTCTAAGGCACATTTTTAGGTACTTTATCTGTATGATATCTACTTACATGAAATTCCGAACATTCTGTTGCAAATTCATGCTAATTATAATATATAACATGGTCATTGGGGCATGTTGAATTGTTTCATCCATACGATGATCAATAATGAGTTAAAAATACAATTATTAGAGGAATACAAATAAATTTTATCATGATCCTATATATGTGATGGATTATTTTACATACCTTAGCATCCATGTGATTGCAATGTTTGAAAGACCATTCATAACCTTCAAGTTCATTATCAACAATACAGCAAAGAGAAGATTTGTTTTGGAGCCTTCATAAATGGGTTCATATGCCTTATCAAGAAGAGGTATATCGTGAACATCAGCAAATTCATCATCATTTTCATTATCATCGTCATCGTTGTCATCCATTCTAACATTAAATGAATCATGAATCAATGTATTTTTACCATCATCTTCAACTACATTATCAATACGATCATCTTGTTCAATATGATCATTCACTTGTTCTCCATTAAACATACACACTCCATGATCCTGATCGGGAACTTGTTCTTAAAGCACTTCCTCTGGATGATATGCTGTAGGGTGTCTTTCATTTAATATAAATACATGGAACATCAATAGATATACATTAATATATGAAAAATAAAAATAATACATACAATTACCAAAACAAAGAATATAAAATTTTTTATAATGCTAAACCTACAAATAGACAATATTAATTCCCCCCCTCAGTGTGCCCATGTTCCTTGCAATGTTTTTTGGTTGTTGAGATCAATATTCTTCTCCTCTTAAATCCCCTGCATTGAGTACGCAGACAATAAAATTTGCCATCACCCCTTCGTTTCGCTGCATCCCATAGTCTATCAAGCAATTGTCGGTTGTTTTCGTTTGGATCCAGAATATTTCTATTTGACATTTTTTCACGAACTTCATGAATCAATATTACCAGTTGTCTTAAAAAATCAAGTTCCATGCATCACAATTTTCTCAAACGGAGAGAATTCGAAGAATAAAAAAATCCCAGCAAACTGTCTATCAAAAAAAAAAAATTCCCACAACTGTCCGTTGAAGAATAAAACAATTCCTAAAAATGTCCATCAATGAATAAATAATTTTTGCAAATCGTCCATCGCTTCTACAACAAACATGTCGAAATGTTTAAAAAATTTTAAATTTATAATGGTCTCGTCGTCGGATATCCAATGCCTTGAACATAGTTACCGTTGGAAATATGGGACCAACAATTTCAAATTTTTCAAATTTGACATTATTTTCTTTCAAAAAAACCTATGAATTAACGTCGGATATCCGACACCTATGCGTCGAAAAACCTACGGAGTAAGTGGCTAATTCCATACACATATACACCGAAAAACCGGCTCCAAAGTGTTGGATATTCGACACCTTAGCTGTCGAAAAACTGACTCCAACGTGTCGGATATTCGACACCCTTAACGTCGGATATTCAACACCCTTGACATCGAAAAATAGACTCCAAATGTGTCAGAAATATGACGGCACTAAAACATTTCCTAATCGATGTACTTCTTAATGATTGTTTTCCGACACATCCATACGAAATGTCGAATGACGTCGGATTCTGTCGTCGGATTTCGGGTTCAAATCTTGTTGTGTGCGATACAAAATCATTCAATATTCTTGTTTGTTGTTCCCGAAAAGGATAAGTGATGGAGACAATGATTCTATGTTTCCTCTAGTAACCATGGAAGAGTTGAAAGATACTCTAGGCAAGAGTAAGCAGGAAATAAGCCTAGGCCCTAATGGGTGGCCTTTCAAATTTTTGTTTGGATTTTATATATGTTTTGAGGAGTGGCCTTTTAAAATTTATAGAAGATTCAAGAACTTTAAGAAGGATACTGTCAAGGTTCAACTCAAGCTTTATATTAATAATTCCAAAAATCAGCAATCCAATGTCCTTTGGAGACTTCATGTCGATTTCTGTTTATAATGCCATGTACAAATTAATATCCAAAATCATAGCTGAAAGAATCAAACCATATCTATCAGCAAATATCTCTCCAGAACAATTTGGGTTCTTAGAAGACAAGAGCATCCATGATGCTATGGGTACGACATAGGAATGTCTTCACATAATCAAAATTAAAGCAGTGAAAGCAAAGATGATCAAAATTGATCTTGCAAAAGCTTATGAGAGATCATGTTGGCTATATATTAGATTGGTTCTTATCCAAAGTGGTTTCTCCTTGAATATGCTGAATTGGATATGGGGGCTCACTTGTTAATCTCTCAACTTGAGCGCTTAAGCGACTATTGTTGGGGCGCGTACCCTAAGGATTATTAGTTTTGGTAACTTCGCGGCTATTGGTAAGCGGAGTATGGGTCAAAATAGTCTTAGGGGTGTCAGGGTAAGTCAAAACCCTCTTTTTGTAATAAACCTGTGGTTTAAATCCAGGGTTTAGGGTTTGGGTGCCCATGGTTTGAAGCCATGGTTTTGTAATAGCGCGATGTATAAATAGATATCTTTGTAAATAAGAAAAGGTTAGGTTTTATGATGAAAGAAAGATTAAGGCGAAGCTAAGATTGGTTTTGTAAGAAAAGGTTAAGTCCCAGTTGTGTGCGTGGACGACCTCTGCAGCTGTGTGCGCAGAGGGTTTTTGTAAGGAAGATTAAGGAACGACCTGCAGCTGTGTGCGTAGGGGCCTGCTGCTGTGTGCGCAGCTTTTGAGGACTGAAAGGATCTGCAGCTGAGTGCGCAGATCAAAATATGGTTTTGTAGCAAGTTGAATAGAACACAGTTTGTGGATGTAGCCCCTACACTGGGGGTGAACCACGTTATATCCGGTGTTGTGGTTTCTTGTGTTGTTTCTGTTTCTGTTTATTTATGCATTAATAATTGTATACATCTGATAAGTTAGATCGCTGCTAATATTTAGCTTCGCTGTGAATTCCCTGTAGTGGGTTGAGCAAGTCACGACTATTTATTTATTTGCGAAGTTATATGTGAATGAATGGTAAAACTTGTAATCATTGATTAATAATATTATTAAAGGGCTAAGGTACAGTAATACCCCCTCTCTGCTTGCAGAAACCTGATTCTGTGGCACCCCCATAGCTGTTTCGGGTGAGACTGCAACCTATGCGCAGGTTGTTGCCGAAAGGGCCAACTCTGTGGGTCTTTTGTTGGTGCGACATTAAAGGATTAAACTCGGGTCTGCCCTATTGCCCAACAAATTGGTTCCGTTGCCGGTTGAACTCAGTACCTGCTCAAGAGGGGTTTACATTGTACCTCAAGGGCTATGTTCTGGAGGCCCTCTGTGAAGGAAATCGGGGATTGGTTTGCTGAGACTTGTCTGAAATTCGCGCAACAAGAGAATACGAATCCGTGTCGAAGCGCAAGTGACTTTTTACAAAGGTATGTTTTTTGTGATGCTTATGAAATTTTCTTTGGTCGTTTCCACATAGAGTTGCACCAGTGGTTGTCTAGGTTAACGAAAAGGAGGACGAACTTTCAAGCTCGACGGATTCCTGTGTGGACCCCCACAAGGGTCAATCTTGTGCCACACGTGAACAACGAGGTATCCCGCACTGTCGATTTTTGGACGACGCGAACGTTGGAAGCCTTCGTGACAGAATCTGCCATTGACACAAGCACTTCTTTCGGCGAAGCTGAATGGTAGTTTTTCAAAGGGCCCCGTTGTAAGATTTTAAACTCCTTAAGCTTGAAGATTAAAATACTATTGGTTGAAAAGGGTATATTATTATTTGAATCAGACTGTTAGTTTAGTAGTACTAACACATGTTTGCAAGTGAGAATATTTTTGATGCGCAAAGTGGGTTTCCGCGAAGTGAGCAAAGGTACAAAAGAGATTTTGAATCTTACTCTTCAAGACAAACCACCGCAATTCCCCCTGTAAACTCTCCACAGCCAGACCCTGAAGAAAACCCATCGGTAGGAAACCCTCCCGTCACCCCCCAGCGTTGCTTTGTTACCCCTAAAGTTCGGTCGCAGTGTGACAGGAAACCAAATACAAGTATTCCGGTCACAGGTCAATCTGCCCCTGTAAACCCCCCCCCCCATCAACGTCCTTTCCTCCTCCCAACCCTCCCAGAACCACCATGGCCCACCTAGATGATGACATTAAGCTGCCCATCTTCAAAGGAACGGGATCCGAAGATCCAGAACAATTCTAGTTTTTATGTGAGGCCGCCTGGAACGCGAAGAGTATTACGGACCTGGATGTGAGAACCGCGCAGCTCATTACTTCCTTTCGCGACCGGGATTTGACCTGGTCCATGAAATTCTCCAGTAATCAGCACCCCACTTTGGATGAAATCAAGGCCGCCATCATTAAGGAATTTAAGAAACCAAAGTCGGAATCGCAGAGCATCACTGAACTCAAAGAGATTCAACAGCGGCACAACGAATCCGTTTGGGACTTTGACCAAAGATTCAAAGTTCTATTAGACCAAGTCAGCTTCATCGTTAGTCCTGCGCAGCACAAAGAATGGTTTATCGCAGCGTTATTGCTGCATATCAGAACTCCGCTCATGCAACAGAATGTTGCTGAATAGCAAGAGGCTCTGGAAATCACAATGAAGCTAGAGACTGCTCTCGTCAGAGATGATTCTGGTATTGCCCAAATCCAAGCGCAGCTGGCAGCGATGGCCCTAGAGCTTCGTTACATGAAGAAAGCTAAAACCAGTCGAGAGGAGGTCTGGTGTACGCAATGTCGGTCTGAGGGTCACGATAGGGACCAGTGCCCCTTGGTCAGAACATACCTCAATACAGGCACGCCCAACCAATTCAATGCCAGTGCTCTGTATTATGAGATTTGCCGAACCTCTGGCCAGCATCGCCCTGAGCACTGCCATCTTCTTCAGAGATATGTTCAAGCTCCCAAAAACCCCTACTACCAGTTCTGTAAGTCCATAGGGCATAATGAAGACGAGTGTCGTAGCTACGATCTTATGCGAGAGCGCACCTCTGACGCCTACCGAGTCCACAATGAAGCCCAGAATAATGATGGCTATGGTTACCGCGGCAGTGCCTCTGGAAGAGGTGCTTTTGGTGGTCGCGGCCGTGGTGGGATGACTGGAAGAGGTCGAGGCCAGGTAGTGTGTTACAATTGTAACCAAGTTGGTCACTTGGCTCGTGACTGTCGGAACCCCACTACCACCTATCGGTATTGCCGTGCATTGGACCACGTGATTGAACAGTGCCCCCAGCTCCTCGCAAAGATTCAGGAAAACAACCGAGGCCCTACCCCAAATATTCAGTTGATTTCCGTTGAGCAAAGACCTGCCCCAGCCCCCAATGTGGTCACCCGGAGTGGAGCTATGACGCATATTCAAGATGGGCCAAAGAAACCTGCCGCGGTGTGTGCACATAAGGCCTTCGAGAAAGTCCTATCCCTTGACCCTGTGAAGGACCAAGCACCAGTCCAGGAGACCCAGTGCGACATGGTTGACCCTGGCGCCATAGAAGTACCTGCGCGGAAACCTTAGCAGGCTTCGCAGCCACAAGAGGCCTCGACGGATAAAGTAAGTACACTATCCTCTTTCTTGCAGAGCTGTATGAAACTCTTGCAGAATCAGAATGCTCTAAAAGAGCTGCAAAAAGTTCTTGTTGTCACAGACCCTCAGAAAGGAATTGATCAGGAGAAAACTGTTAGTCGTGTCCGAAGAACGGGAAGGGAAATGAGATTGAATGTCCAGATAGGGGAATATGATATGACTGATGTCATTTTGGATCTTGGATCAGACGTGAATGTCCTACCCAAGCAGACCTGGGGACAAATGGGAAAGCCTTCCCTGGTTTGGTCACCTATACAACTGCGACTAGCTAACCAACAAAGGATTGTACCACTAGGAATACTTCTTAGTGTTCCAATCGACATCGATGGGGTCAGTACTCTATCCGATTTTGAAGTTATTGAGATCATTGATGACAGCAACCCTTATCCAACCCTGTTGGGAATTGAGTGGGCCATGGCCAATGCTGCAATCATAAACCTTAAGAGGAGACAGATGACCTTCGAAGGAAATGGTCTGCGCGTTATTATACCCCTCGACCCATCCCAAGGAGAAAGATATACCGAACCACTCAGAGATGAAGGGGAGCAGGATACTCTAGACCACATCTACAACATCACAGCCATGGACACAGATTATGTAGAGCCTAATGATGAGGGTGTAATGGATTGGCAATGTGATAACTCCTGCATGTCCGATTCAAACGATGGTCTGGAGAATTGGCAGAATCGACTGTATGAGCTACATGGCCATAGATGCGCTTAGATCACTCAGTCTCTTAGATGCCTTAGTGCACAGCCTAGAGAATTGCCTGCATATGTTGGTCTGACAGACCCTGGGGAATTTACTGCACCTATGTTAGAACGACTACCTCAATCACAAAACACCCAAAGTCTGGAAATACCACTAGAAGCTACAGCAGCATGGGGGACTGATCCTACAAGGTCTCACCCCAGTCGAGGAATCTATCAAAAATTCCTGTGCCCCAGATTCATCAGCCAAGCTCAAGAGGCGTGAAGTAAGTTCAAGGGGCCGATTCGCCTTCAGAGATGTTTGAGGCAGAATTATACAGCAAGGGAAAACACACCTCGACAAGAGTGGGTGCATAAGTTCATGCATATCATGGACCCTATAGCGGAAAATGGGCATGTGGAGGTTGAGCTTCGACACGGTCCTGTAAGTGGGGATGATCTCATTGATAGCTTTTTGATCACATTTTCTATTAACAAAAGTCGTCCTGTTTTAGATATAGCTTTCCGATCAAACCACGACAAGGTCAATGCTGATCACCCAGGAATTGCATACCACACCAAGGGGAAGAGCCAAGATGCCAGTCCCTCAAACCTAATAGTCTTGTCGCATATATTACCAGGTCAGGTCGAAGGGCACTATCATGCCGAGGTTGCCTATTGCCCCGAAGCTTCAACCATGATTCTGCCGAGGCCCAAAAACATAGCGAGGCTCAAAATCCGACCATTGGGAAGTAGCCAATTAGGCGGCGGCAGCGTTTTAATTGCTTTAAATGACTGTACTAAGACCAGTACCGGCAATCGCGCTCCACATGCTCAAGATTGTCGTCAGACTTGGTGCCTTCAATGCACTGTCCTACCCGATTTTAGTGACGGTGTGTATAAGACGATGCCTAAGTTAGGAAAAACAGCATCTTGCATTTCTTCAAGATTTCTGAGTGAACCCATGAACACCGAACGCGAGATTGACGCTTTGGTCAGAGAATTCGAGCAAGAGGGTCTGATCACCTGCTCTAATCGGCCACCTGCCCTAGCTCACTGTGAAGACACTCCCCCAGCACCTCCACGGCCGATACAGACATGGTCTGCCAGGAAAAAGTCTACAACTGAAGTTCGCACCAAGTGCAACCAAGACCGGCAGTGGCAAACAGGGAAAACCCCAGCAGCTCATCCTATGGAGCCCTCTGGTTCCACACAGGCCTCGGCCGGGGGCAGGGAGCATATTCCACCACCACGCCCACCATATCTACCACCTGTTCGCCCAGGTACTGCGTTACCCCGTTGGACAAAGCAATTTACATTAGCCACACCCTCGCTGCCACAGGGAGTGCGCAGTATGACAGGGAAGATTGATCGGCTTAAGTACAGCGATCATGACACCAATGACCATGGCAAGTTTCCACAGTTTGAACTAGAAGAATACTTGCACCACGTCAAGTACCCGGATCATGGGGTCACACTACTGGAAGTGCAACCATGGGCTGCGGGCCTGGACAACGTTGGCCTACTCAAGATACTTAACATTCCCCATTTCGGTCACGGTATACATGTGACTGTAGTGGCCAAACAGTTACTAGCGCTGGTGCATGACGGCTATTTATGGATAGGGGACCAGCAAATTCCTATTGACGTCTCCCTCATCCATAAGATCACAGGTTTACCCATGGCAGGCCCTGATCCGGGAACTGAATTTCTGTCCAAACATGACGATACAAAGCTCGCGCAAACCATGAAAGAGCGGTTTGGCCTGACAAAAGGGAAACGGGGGTATCACACTTCCGCAATTCAAGAGCAGCCCATTTGATTTGTAGCTGAACTCTTAGCCTGCAAACTCATACAGAAATGCCGGCCAACTGAAGTACCTGCTCCGGTTATCCGGATTGCTATGAACTGCGCTGAGGGGTATACTTATAATTGGGCCGGATATCTTGCGAAGGAGTTTCTGGAGGATGCCCGCGATGCGCAAGAAAAAGGTAGACCTTTTCATTATTCCTGGCTTTTAATCCTTATTGCATTAGTGGGGTGGAAAGAACCCACTGAAGCCCAGTTTGTCGAAGTAAACCCCGGCACGCCAGGGACAGCAAGGTATGCCTCCCTTTGGATATCCTCAGATAAGGAAGCTCAGCAGATGACAAACACTGTGTTCGTCTTCTATGCTATGAGTATTCACTTTGAGATTGTGCGAACACCTCGACTTACCAACGAAGTGTTCTCTTAATACGAGGGCGTCGCGCACTTCAGTGCCGATATGCATCATGTTTTCATTCAAGCTCGTGCAGATCCACAACGACAATGCTTCAAATTACCATATGTAGTCACCGAACTAGATATCAGGCGGATAGTTCAGCACTGGCCGGCCGAATGGCTGAAAGATTTAGGGAAAAAACCCTCTATTCCGGTTCCCCCGGCTACCAATATTGGTGCAGGTACTAGTCAGGAGCAGCAGCAGAGCCCATTGGAAGATAGCGAAGACCTAAGTGATTCACAAAGGGATGACGACGGCCAGGATGGAGACGGCGGATAGGATGAACAGGATGGACATGATGAGGAGTCGGTCAAGACCATATCAGATCCTAACCCACAAACGAAGCGCAAGTCCCCAGAAGTAGCCGACGTAACCAAGCCGCAGTCCCGCAAAAAGGCAAAAGCGTCGAAGGACAAAGATATTGAGGAAGAAGAAACTGTTACGCTGGATGCGCTGGAGCATGCTCTAGAACAGTCTATGTTAGCGCTTACTAAAAAATGGTCAGATTTTACGGAACTGCATCTTGCCGGGCTCTCAGGTATTGCAAACAGGGTATCGGAGCTAAAAGAGATAGCAGCAAAATCAGCGCATAGTACTACGACAAGTAGCACTACAGCACCCACGCAGCAGGATATTAGGCAATGGCCACCCAGAGATCACCAGGCACAGGTACCAAGTGTAACTCTGATACAGCCTGACACAGATTCCCGACACCAGACGGATATCACCGCGGGGCTTGATTATACAAAGATGTCTATGTCAGAGCTGCACTTCTGCCAGCTCGCGATTACAAAGGAGATCCATGCCCGAACCCAATTGTCCCAAATCCAATTGGAGGACACCATCAAACAAAACAAAACCTTTGCAGCACGCCTAGAAGAAATCGCACAAAAGAAGAAAGAGGCTGAACAGACAACAACTACGTTGATGCGAGCATTGGACGAGGCATGTTGGAGTCTTTCTGACTCCGACATACAGGGCGCAGAGGAACCAGCGCAGAGAATCGCTAAGCTGTGAGACTATGCCCAGCAGTCCCGCAGCGAGGTTGAAAGGATGAAGATAGAACACTAGCACCAAATTGAAGAACTTCAACTGCGCATTCCTCCTGAGACTCCACCAGAGGTCCGACAACAGTGCCAGCAGGACATCAAGGCTTCAGCAGCAAAAATATCAGATAATGTAGCCAGTGTCGCAAAACTAATGGAAGACAGCATAGAAGCATGGGAGAACCTACAGGACCATCCAGATGTAGGTAAGATCCAGGAAACCATCAAGCTGCGCCAGGATGAATTAGACGCAGTCAGAACAGAAATCAAGACGCTGCCACCTATGCAGAAGATGGCTAAAGTGAAGCGCAGCAAGGAACTTCAGCAGGAAATCAAATCCTGCAGGACGAAGGTAACACTGCTGGAGAATGCGTTACAGCCCCTGGTTGATGAAGCATTAGAATTGAGCAATACTGTGGAAAGCCAGCTCAAACTTTTGAAGACCTATGACACTTTTGCGCAGGAAAGGGATGACACAGACTCATCCTCAGTGTTACAGGAATTGGTGGAAAAGGACAAATCTACTGATGATGTACTACACAATCTCACCAATCGCTTCCAGGCCCTCATGCAGAAGATTCTTCCACCAGAATCCTCGCAAAGTGTCCCGGGACGGGCCACTAGTGAGTCTTAGGGGCCTGTTGGGGCGCGTACCCTAAGGATTATTAGTTTTGGTAACTTCGCGGCTGTTGGTAAGTGGAGTATGGGTCAAAATAGTCTTAGGGGTGTCAAGGTAAGTCAAAACCCCCCTTTTGTAATAAACCTGTGGTTTAAATCCAGGGTTTAGGGTTTGGGTGCCCATGGTTTGAAGCCATGGTTTTGTAATAGCGCGATGTATAAATAGATATCTTTGTAAATAAGAAAAGGTTAGGTTTTATGATGAAAGAAATATTAAGGTGAAGCTAAGATTGGTTTTGTAAGAAAAGGTTAAGTCCCAGCTGTGTGCGTGGACAACCTCTGCAGCTGTGTGCGCAGAGGGTTTTTGTAAGGAAGATTAAGGAACGACCTGCAGCTGTGTGCGCAGGGGCCTGCTGCTGTGTGCGCGGATTTTGAGGACTGAAAGGATTTGCAGCTGAGTGCACAGATCAAACTGTTGTTTTGTAGCAAGTTGAATAGAACACAGTTTGTGGACATAGCCCCTACACTGGGGGTGAACCACGTTATATCCGGTGTTGTGGTTTCTTGTGTTGTTTCTGTTTCTGTTTCTTTATGCATTAATAATTGTATACATCTGATAAGTTAGATCACTGCCAATATTTAGCTTCGCTGTGAATTCCCTGTAGTGGGTTGAGCAAGTCACGACTGTTTATTTATTTGCGAAGTTATATGTGAATGAATGGTAAAGCTTGTAATCATTGATTAATAAGATTATTAAAGGGCTAAGGTACAGTAATCCCCCCTCTCTGCTTGCAGAAACCTGATTCTGCGGCACCCCCATAGCTGTTTCGGGTGAGACTGCAACCTGTGCACAGGTTGTTGCCGAAAGGGCCAACTCTATGGGTCTTTTGTTGGTGCGACATTAAAGGATTAAACTCGGGTCTGCCCTATTGCCCAACAACTATTCTCCTATTTGGTTAATTCCCTAGGAATATTTTGTTTCTTAACCTTGAATTGTAGATGATTATTGGTCATTTTATAATGTTATAGTTCGACCAATAGTGCTTGTAATTGTGAATGCAATTTTTATTTTCCAATCTTCATAATTCATGACTTTTGGTGTTCTTCTTTTTTCTTCAATAATAATCATCACAAGTGCAAGAATACAATGTAGTATTTATATCTTCTTTTGACCCTTTGACAAATTTTCTTTTTAAAATGTCTTTGTGGATTGTGTTTAGATTGGGTGGTTGGGAAGAAGGAATGGTACCCTCCCCACCCAAGTTCATTTTGGGGATTAACTTTTACAATAAAAAAATTATTAATGGGACAGTGCAAGCTAATGAGGGTCACTTTTGGCATGTTAGATGCAATAGAAAACTAAAAAATCAGCAATACCTCAACTTAATTGTTTTTTTTTGAGATAGTTACATAAAATATCTTTCTTTGCATAAAAGATATTAAATGTAGGAAATTGAATCATGTTTCCAAATATATAAGGTTTATGTATTGTAATTATTTATAACTATGTCAAATTTCATTTTTTCTAACAATCACTTTTTTTAGGCAAATGATAAGGTATATGTTTTTTTGGGTGCAACCTTTGAGGTCCTAAATGATGCTTTTGGGATACAAAACTTTCCAGGCATGTAGAGAACATATAACACTAGTGCAATGCTATTTTTCAAAAATATTGTTAACACTCTGTTAAATTTTGGGCATAAGTGATACTCGCGTCCTTCAGCCCCGTCGAGAAGTGTTGAGAAGGCAGCGTAGTATTTGCAAAAAGAGCTAATGGCACACATAAGATAATGCTCAACCTTGGGGTAAGCCTTGGTGGTGAATGTCAAAAGCCAGCGAGATAGTCTGTAGATCAGGAAGCGAGGTTAAGAAGAAAGCATTGGGTGCGCTGGAGGCGTTAAACGGGAGTCATGATCGAAGGCTAAGGATGATCAGAGGGCAGATCAACGGCATCAAACCATTCCACACGACGAACATGCTCGACCCAAGCCGCTTCTTCATATTTGCAAAACAGTTTAAAGAACAGATGCATCCAACAGTCAAGATTGGGACCTAACAAGATTTGCGGCTGAGAACGATTTCACATCCCAAACTAGCGAAGACGAAAGTAGAAATTTAGCATTGCAAAAAGTGGTACAGGCCATTTTGATCGATAGTGTGTATGAGATCGGAGGGAGATCGACGGTCATAGTTTGTTTTTCCATATAGAGTATCTCAGAGGAATACAAGACCTCGCTTTGTGAAGAATGGTGGGGTCCGTCTGGATCGACGGTTGTGAAGGAAGTCAGTCCATACAACGGTTCGGTTGTGCACGTGCTAGGTAAGGAAATACGTGGCACGAAGGACCCCACATATCTATGGTTAAGGTCGCGAAGAGTAAAATATAAGGTACAAACCACCTAAGAAATGCGCAAAGGTTATGATTGGGTGAAAAGCTATAAATAAGGCCCACATGAAACTGCAAAGATTTGTCTTTTTTGAAACCTCTAAGCCATCGAATATCCAACCACATCCAGAGCGCTAGCCCAGACCGGCCAGGAGACTGTGCTACAGAACAAGGTAAGCCCTTGATACCTCCTTAATGTTATTTGAAAATGGACGAAATAGGAGTGGTAGGAGTTAGAGATGATGTAGAGCCTAAGGCCACAGGACGAAGGACAGAAGAGAGCCTATTGGATGAAAATGTTGAGATTTTTGATACCATCCTGGTGGGAGAAGCTATTGAAACCACCAGAGGCAAATTCGAATCTCTTAAGAACCAAGGTAGAGATACCTGTGGTGTTTTTAAATCTTTCTTCCACTTCTTCTCTATCCACCAAACCCCCCATTGCCTTGAATTTTTTGAATGGTGTGCAAATAATTTCTCTGTCACTGAAGGTGTTATTATGAATAAGTCTAAGTCTAAAATCCTTTGCCCAATTCAAGCTTCTGTCATCCACAAATCCCTAGATATCCCAGATGAATTCACCCATATATCCCAAGACTACTGAGAAGAATACATTTTACGTTATTTTAGAGAGTCTACTGACAAAAGTAAAGAATCCTTCCTTAAGGCCTATTCTAAACCCAATGGAGAACCCATCGACCTATCTTACCCTATCAACCTCAGCCAATTCAATGGAGAAAATCAATGGTGTATATCCCTGGCAAGTCAGTTCCTAGTTCTAGATACTGACATGTACGTCCCAGAGTCATTACTGAGTCTTTTGTTTGTCTTAAGTACTTGTCCGGTCGAACCTGAATTTCCTGGACAATCCGATCAGTCTTGTTGCCTTAAATTTGATGAGTTCCTGGCCGAGAACATCCGTTCTTAGTTAACAAACTTCCATGACACTAGAATGTTCAGATTCCAGTCCCTTTTGCTGAGGATGTTCATATCCTATAATGAGGGGGACCTACAAGTACCAAATTGGCAATCACTGCTCATATGGCCACATATTATTGTAAATTCATGAACCAGTTGATGGCCGAAATATATGAACTCTTCTTTCAGGAAAGGCTACCTAGGGTGTTTCCTGAGATGAGGCAAATGCTGCAATTGTCAAATAGCAAGAAGATAGGAGACTAGTTCCTCACAGAATTTGGAACAACCATAAGGTTGTATGGCATCGTACATCCACCCTACATCCTGCCAGCTTTTCTAACCCCCAGGATTTTCTCCTTGTAATTAATCTGGCAGAAGCTCATTGTCGAAGAAGAACACTTCTTGAACTTTAAGAAAAGTTCAAGTTTTATTTTTCCATGGGAATTAAAACCATACACATTTAGTATTAGGGATGCTTTGCCCCTGGTCAACAACTTGCTTAGAGGCATGGAGTTTTCCATAGAACATGCATTAAATTATGATCCTCACCAGGTGATTTCCAAAATAAGGAAATATGACAAATGCAGGCCCTTTGAGCACACTGAGATACCTGGACTTAGAGAAGCGGTGAATTGGGATGATTTCCCTAATCCTGCCCCAATGGAAACCAACACAGAACATGATACTGGTTCACAGCTACTGGGGGTAGTTTCTCACCAAAGAGAGTTGGATACAGTAGATGCAATAGCAGGTGGATTCTCATCACTGGTCAGTTATTTGGCAAGTTCAATGAAAAGAGGGGATCCAGGGCCCATGGACACTGAAGAAATGGACACTGCCAACATGCCCAAGAAACAGAAGGTGGAACCGGGATAGCAATTGGTGTAGGTCAAAAGGGGACAGACAAAGAATAAGAATTTAATAAAATAACAGAGACAGGAAGAGCCCGAGGTAGCCGATTTGCAAATACAAGAGTATGTATTTGACGGATAGACTCCAAGCAAGCATGCATCCAAATAATAATGGCTAAGGTCTTACCAAGAGAGGGTTGATAAAACCTTTGAGGAAACAATAGAACTATACAGCAAAGCCTTGTGTTTGCCTCACGCCAATGTGGCACTGAAAAATGTAAGGGATCATTCCATTGATACCTTTAACTTAGCCCTGGAAATGGGGAACAAGGTATCCGAGGTCAGTGTGAACCTTTCAAAGGTTCCAACTACTGACATCATACACCTAAACAAAGAGATTGGGGATATACTGAATACCATATTGCTCAAAGCTACCATACAGATGTCTAAGATGGAGGAGAATAGGGAAAAAACTTCAAATCTTTTAAGGAAGGAGAGAGTGGAGAATAAAGCGCTCAAAGCCCAAATCAACAACTTACAAAAGGAAGGTATGAAAATAGAAGGATCTATGCAAAAAGGGAGTTTGGCTTAGAAATTGCTCGATGACAAAGAAAAGGAGATCTAGACCTTGAAAAGGAAGTTAAAAATCCCTAGCATGTAGCTCGCTCAAGTGGATGAATTGGCTGACTTCGAAAGGGAAAAAGAGGTATTGAACTCCGAGCTTACTGACTGCAAGGCTAAGCTATTGAAGCTTGAATAAAAGCGAATACAGTGGGAAGCAGATATCCAGCTTTTGAAGAATAACGAGGTAGAATTGAAAACCAAATTAGCAATGAAGGAAAATGAGCTTCAAAGTAGAAGCACGGAGAATATAATTCAGTCCATAGGTATGACTGGAGAGATAGATACCAACTCCCTCTCTAGAGAAATGTCCTAGATAGGCTTAAAGGATATCGATCTCATTAAACTGAAACAACAGATTGAGGAACTGGAAAAGGAAAGAGTCAAAGAGGAACGAGGAAGAGAAAAGGCAAAGGAGAAATGCCAAGAACTAACTCAACAAAATGATAAATTGAGCCAACAGGTGGTCGAAAAACTTGCCTTGCAAGGAGCTAGGCATCTGATCTAGCATCAAATCATCATGGAAGCTAACAAATTCTGGACCTACCTAGATATTATTGAATATCAAGAAATTTCTATGAGAGTAGCCAAGAAACAAGTCCAGATAGTATCGGCAGATGTGAACAAAAGGCCCTTGGTGACCACAGAGAATGCCATAACCTTCCTAAGCTCTAAGTCAGATGGGTCCGCTAGCAGATATGGTATTCAAAACATGATCGTTGTTGTATCTGGAGCCAGAAAGATAGTGGCTAAGCATAGGATGATGGAGATAGTACGGGCCAAAATTGAAGTTACTGAGCATAAAGTCTAAGAAGTCATCAAGTTATTCAGACCACTAGTAAGGAGAGGGATCCCCTTTTTCTGGGAAGAAAAGGGTCCTTTAATGTCTCAGAAGGAGTATCAAGAGTGCCTAGTGCACTGCCGATTGGACCACAACAAATTTGGAGATATGCAACAAGCGTTGTCAGGGAAGGTCATTTTTGACAAATTGGACAGTGATTTCGAGTTATTGTTTGATTTTAAAGTCGCATGCTCCAAACTCCCCAAGATTTCATACCCAAAAATGATGGAGCTCTAAGCGCAAGCATACGAAATGATGGTTGCGACCATGCCTGGTCCCGATTTATGCAGAGTCATCCAACAATATGGGTCACCCAAACTCAAAACGCAATCGTAGAAGTGACAATGATGGTACACGAGAACTTTTATCTATGTTGCATACCCTACCCAACGGTTGCTCTTCTCAGAGCTTTGTATAGTCATCACCTGCCAGATGGGATTATGGGATGCTGTCATGCCTATTTCATCCTGTGTTTCACATTTCATTATCTGGTTGTTTCATGCAAGTCACAACCAATGTGCCACCTAAGCGGTTGTTAGAGGATGTCCTTTTGATTGTAACGAATTTTGATTCCCGGATGTCGATCTGGGAAAACTAAATACTATAAATATACCTCCTGAAGAAGGAGAAGGGGTTGAAACCATTGTAATTTTGTTGTGTGTGTTTTTCAAGAGAATTTTAATATAATTGCAGAGCCGAGGTCGGTGTTTTCATATAGGGATTCATGTGTCGTTCACACTTACAGTCTGTTATATCCTTTCTTATGTGAATGTTTTCCAGTTTATCTCTCCCGTTTTGTTTTCTTTCATATCTAAGACTTAGGGTATAATAGCTCAGAATTCATACTTGCTATGCTCCATCTGTTGTTTCAGGTATTCACCAAATTTTTCTTCTAAAGTTGATACAGAATTCATTTTTTGTAATGCTCTATGTTGATGGTTTGTTCATGTTCCTCCTTTCCACCAGACAATTATGAATCGACTGTGATCAAGTGGCTACCTTACCCCTATGTTGAAATCGCTTGAATTAAGTTCTAATTATTCCTATTGTGTCTCTTGAATCCATCGCCCAATAGTGTCGTGTTTTGTTTCAACCAATTTTACAAACAATTTATAGTTTCATTTGTATATATATATCTGGCATTGTTGACATTTGTTGAGAGATCCCTCTCGGAAGAGTAGAAGGCCAGTTCTCTCTTTGAAAGTGGTTCTGTTGTTACCCGAGAGCAGGCCTTCCGTAACCTTTGGGCTCATTTCTGGTGCTAACAAACTGGTGCCATTGCTAGGGACAATATTGAATATCATCCCTAGGAAGAATGACAAATATTCAAAGGATAAAGAGTTTCTGTGGGAAAACATAGATTGTTACATGTAAAGAAGATTGTATCATTTGCCCTGGAAACTCCACTTAAAGATTCTTGAAGGTGACTCCACTGAGGAGACCAGTGAGCAAGAAGAAAGGGATTTCTATGGGAAAACGGAAATTTATGAATTTGCTAGAAGGTTGTATGTTTGTCCTGGTGACTCCACACCTGTTTCAACCAGTACTACCCTAGATATCCTGGCTTCCAGAAAGATCCACACAAGAGGTAACTCTGATACTAAAAATTTACTCAGTGTGGATAATCCAGAAAAAAATACTTAGGAATAGAAATAAAGAGAAATTGGATTCTCCATTGTTTGATACTTCATCATCTCAAGATTTGTATGATTTAGCTGAACCCGAGTGGGGGGTTAGGGCTGAAAAACTGCTAACTAAATCTTAATCTAAATCCGACCTAAGAAAATTTTGGGTTGACCCTAATACGCTGCAATCCTATCTGCTTGATTCTTTGTGGCTGAACCTAGAAACCCCACCAAAAGCTGAAGAGATAGCCCCTATCTTTCAGAACACCTAGTTTCCCAACCCCTTGTATGTTCCTAATCAACCTACCGTAATGGCTACTGCTATATTTTCCCCGTTAGCCCTACCTCTGGTTCTACATGACCTCCCTATGAATTATGCCCAAAGAATCACAATCTATGATGGGGAGGGGAATGTCTCAGCAAGGTACCATGTGGATAAGTTCTACGACTTCATCAACCTAGAAGAGGTGGATGATGAAGATGTAAAAATGTGGTTGTTTGCTCATAGTTTGTCTGGGAAAGCCAAGAAATGGTACAAAGATTTTCCACCTAGTTCTATCTGCAGCTTCGTCAACTTTCAAACCATATTTCTAGAAAGATGGGATGATAAACAAAGCCCCTTATACGTCTTGTCTCAATACAACAATCTCAAGAAAGGAGGTTTTGAATCAGCCCATGAGTTTTCTAGTAGATTCATGTGGGTCTATAACTCTATACCTNATGATAAACAAAGCCCCTTATACGTCTTGTCTCAATACAACAATCTCAAGAAAGGAGGTTTTGAATCAGCCCATGAGTTTTCTAGTAGATTCATGTGGGTCTATAACTCTATCCCTGCCAATATCAAACCTTCACCTGAGGCAGCTAAACTTCATTATGTTGATGCCTTTGACAATGATTTTCCCTATTATTGAGAGAAAGAAAGTCAAACACTCTCTCATCCATGTTCACTGACGCCCTAGAAGTAGAGGCCAATATGATGACATGTGGGAAAATTAAACCAAGGGTGGAGATCAACAAAAGGAAAGGTAGAGAAGAGGCACACCCCTCTACTTCCGCCTCTTCATCCAGTGATATAAAATTTGAGATGATGCTCAAAACTATGGAAAATTTGATGGACAGGATAATGGTGGAGGCTAAGCCAGTGAACCGAGAGCAGAATGAGCCTCAAATAAGAATCCCAATTTTAGGAGGCAAGTCTCTCCCTCACTCCAACCAAATAGACCGAGGGATGTGAGGAATCCGAGAAACCAAGAAGAGCATCCAATCAGGCCTCATTTCCCTAAAAACTATGTGGCTGCCAAAGATGAAGCTGAATCTGCCGAAGACCATATCCATCATTTCAGCAATTTGGACTCTGAGATCTACTTGACTAAAGAGGAACATGATATGTTTGTTCAGGTGGATGACAAGACCCTGACTGAGGAATTGAAGCAATATCATAAAGGGTATATGCATGCTATAGATGATGTCAGGAAGATCAAGTTAAGGAGTAGAGACGTTGTTATATATAGAAAGGGTGGTGACTCTGCTGGCGACGTTGCTGTACATAAGGGAGGGTTAAACCCAGACCAACCTTCTAGTAGTCAAACTGGCCCCGAGAAAGGAAATGAAAAACAAAAAGGGCTGATGGAACCTAGAGAAGTGGAAAAGGGGAATAGTAATGTGAGAGAGTTGGAGCCAGTGGCACCTGTCGAACTGGGAAAAACCCCTCCCATGGTTAATCTCCAAAATGAGCTAGCTAAGCTAAAGGTCTTGATTCCTTTCAATGAATTATTGAGGAATCAGGAATACAGGGACACTATAACAACGATGATTGCAAATCAAGGAGAAGCTCACCCTGACATCGTAGAGCTGACCGAGGACAACCCTACTATTATTATGGGGTCTAAGATTGACAGCGTGGACAACAACGACGAGGAGTTTCCCCCCTTTTACATGAGCTTGAATGTGCATGATATGGTGTTACACAATGCTATGCTGTATTCGGGAGCCTCTCACAATCTGCTGCCAAATGGAGTGGTGGAAATCCTAGGGTTGGAGATTACAAGGCCTTATAAAGACCTATATTCCTTTGATTCTAAAAGGGAGAAATGTCTAGGACTGATCAAAGACATGGTGGTATCTTTAAAAAAGTTTCCATCTAAAATTGTAGTCATGGACATCATCGTGGCCGACATTCCTCTCAAGTTTTGTATTTTTCTGTCAAGATCTTGGACTTCGAAGCTAAAAGTCAGCTTGCAAATGGACATGACCTATGTAACAATTCTAGTTTGGAATGAAAGCAAAAGGATATATAGCTAGAAGAGGTTGCCTTACATCGTGAGCAGTCAGACTCAACCCGACATCCATCATGTTTATGCCATTGACATGGACTTGGGGTCCTCTATTTTCTTCAATGATATATCTCCTTGCAGCTCAGAAATCATTGTGCCACAGAAAGATAAAAAAGAGGCCAGCGAGCTGGAAGCTGAAAGGAAGCAAATGTACGAAGGACTGTGGAAGATGTATTTCGATGGCTCGGTGTCTAAGTGGGTGCTGACGCAGGTGTGTATATAATATCCCCCACTGAAGAAACCAAAACCTACTCTTATAAGTTGGTCCTTGAATGCTCTAACAATGTAGCAGAGTATGAGGCCTTGTTGCTAGGCCTACGTGCGCTGAAATATTTAGGGGCGAAAAGGGTCCAAATTTTTGGGGACTCAGAGCTTGTAGTAAATCAAGTGAATGATATCTATTAGACTAAACATCTAAGAATGAGAGCCTACTGGAATGAGGTATGGGATATGTTCGGTCATTTCTTCACTGAACATACACTCCAGGTGATTCATAGAGATGAGAATACAGTAGCAGACTCTCTAGCGACTGCAACAGGAAAATTTGAAGCTCCTACAATAGGAAAAAAGAAATATAAAGTGGAGATTTTAAACAAATCGTCCATACCAGATAACACTAAATATTGGCAAGTATTTGAAGATGATATGCAGATCAAAAGATTTCTGGAGATGTCTAGTGAGTTTGTGAACACTCACATTGATGAAGGTGGCGCTCACCCTGGAAAATTCCTAGATGTTGAAGAGGAAGGGGAAGAAGCTGTCGGGATAGGAACATTGAAGGATTCCTTGGGAGGCAGGGATATAGTCCAATTGAAAAGCAATAATATTCCTAGGGGCCTGATCCATTTAGAATATCTTTTTGACCAAAATGATGTAGCCAAGGATATGAAGGTTGATCCTGCCACGAATGTCGTCGAAGATGTAGATATCGGTTCTGAAGGTGACCCTAAAATTGTAAAATTATCCAATAAATTGCCCACTAAAGAAAAACAAGGGTATGTGAACCTATTGAAAAAGTACATGGATGTGTTTGCATGGAGTTATGAAGATCTCAAAGAATATGACACTTCCATCATATAGCATACTATTCCGATTAAACCCGGAGAAAAACCATTCAGCCAAAAACTCAGGAGGATTAATCCAAAGCTAGTACCCATTATTGAAAAAGAAGTAAAAAGGTTGTTTGATGTGAATATAATAGTGACTCTAAGGTTTTCAAAATGGGTAGCCAATTTGTTTCCTATCCAGAAAAAGAATGGGGAAATAAGGCAATGTGTAGATTTCAGGAATTTAAATAAAGTTTCTTTGAAAGATAACTACCCATTGCCAAAGATGGACTAGATCCTGCAGAGGGTGGTAGGCTCAGAGAGGATATCCACTATGGATGGTTTTTCCAGGTACAATCAGGTGAAGGTGTTTCCTAAAGACTAAGAAAAAACCACGTTCACCACACCTTGGGGTACATTCATGTACGCAAAGATGTCGTTTGGGTTAATGAATGCTAGAACAACTTTCCAACGCGCCATGGATATTGCTTTTGCAGATGAGAGAGACAAATTTGTGGTGATATATATGGACGACATTACTGTATACTCCAGGTGGGATAAAGATCATATCAAGCACCTGGAAAGAGTTTTCATTAAATGCACAAAGTATGGAATTTCCTTGAACCCTAGAAAGTCAAACTTCGCTCTGGAAGAAGGAAAGTTGTTGGGGCACATTATTTCAAAGGAAGGGATCAGGATCGATCCAAACAGGGTAAAAGGAATTTTGAAAGTGGAGGAACCAAGGAGCAAGAAAGAAATCCAATCTTTCATTGGTCAAGTCAACTTCTTAAGGAGATTCATCCCTAGCTTCGTCGAAATCCTGATGGACATTACTTACATGTTAAGGAAAGATCATGAAATTAAGTGGACGATGGGAGCCAAGAAAGCCTTCAAAGATATAAAACAGGCCATTTCAAAAGCTCCTGTTCTGATTAGCCCAGATTTTGAAAAGGATTTCTTAGTATTCTCTTATGCCTCAGAACACATTGTAGTGGCAGTGTTGCTGCAAAATAATGATCGGAGTGAAGAAAAGCCCATAGCGTTCTTCAGTAAGATATTGAGAGATGGAGAACTGAAATATAGTATAATGGAAAAACAAGCCTACACCTTGGTTAAAGCCTTGAAGGATTTTAGAATATACATCCTCCATTCCCACATAATTTCCTATGTACCTTGCAGTGTAGTGAAAAGCATACTTACACAGCTTGACCCGGAAGGAAAGAGAGCTAAATGGGTTGCAGTGCTCCTAGAATATGACATAGAAATCAAGCCCGTGAAGTTGATAAAAGGGAAGGGATTGGCTAGGATGATGATGGGATCCCATTGTGACTCTCTGCAGCTGAATTTTCTGGCTTGTCATCCTAGTCAGGAGGAAGCGGAGGTGCAGGTGAAGCCTGATTTCTCTGTGTCTCCTTGGTATGCTGACATTGTTTTTGTATTACAAAATTTACAACCCCCTGCTGGGCTAAGCAAAACCTGAGCTAGATCCATAAAATTGAAAGCTGCAAAATTTTGTATCATAGAACAATATCTCTATTGGAAAGACCCCAGGGGGGATACTGTTGAATTTCCTTTTTGAGGACGAAGCTCAACGTATGGAAAAGGAATTTCAGAAGGAGATTGTGGAGGACACCATTCTTGGAAAGTTATCGTGAACACAATTCTGAGAGTAGGGTCTTATTAGCCCACATTGTTCTCATATGTCTATAAGGAAACGACTAAATGCCACCAGTGTCAAATTTTTGAAGGGAAAAGGAAGGTGGTGTCTCTCCCCCTCAACCCGATATTCGTGGAAGCTTCGTTCTAGTAGTGGTGGTTAGATTTCATAAGGGAGATAAATCCAAACTCCTCCAGGAAGCAGAAGTGGATTCTGACTACCACTGATTATTTCACAAAGTGGATTGAGGCCACACCCACTAGGTGAGCTATAGAAGAAGTGATAATGGATTTCATAGAAAACAATATTCTAGCAAGGTTCAGCTGATCAAGGCGAGTTGTGACCGACAACGCCCCTGCGTTTAAATCCAGAAAGATGATCAATTTTTTCCATAAGTACCATATAAGCCTAAATCACTCTACGGCTTATTACCCACAAGGGAATGGGTTTGTCGAATCTTCTAACAAAAGCCTTGTGAGGATCATTAAGAAGCTGTTGGAGGATAAAAAGAAAGCTTGGAACACTAAATTGAAATATTCCTTGTGGGTTGACAGAATCAGCACCAAAAGGGCCTTTGTTATGTCCTCGTTTCAGTTAGTGTATGGAGCCGAAGTAATTTTTCTTGCTTCTTTAGGCGTTCCAGTCATCAAGTTATTACGGGATCCATTCAAGACAAGCCCAATCCCATTCAAAGAAGGATCAACCAAATCATTGAGCTTAATGAAGTAAGGGACATGGCTTATGATAAAGTCTAGATACACCAGGAGAAAATGAAGAATACCTTCGACAGGAGAGTAAAAGAAGATGTTTTCCAGGTCGATGACTTGGTGTTGAAATGGGACGCCCCTCACGAAGAAAAAGGGAAGCTAGGAAAATTTGACCATTTGTGGGTAAGCCCTTATTTTATTACAGTGCATAGAGGAGACAACGCCCTCATTTTGCAGTATCCAGATGGGTTGTAGTATGAAGAAGGTACGGTGAATGGGAGGTTCCTGAAGCACTACTTGGAATAAAGGGACTTAGGTCCATGTATCATAGTGTAAATATGTCTTATGTTTTAATCAGTATAGATGGTGAATCAGAAGAGGTAACCATTCTTTTGAAGTTTGTTTTCATTTCAGGCAATAAAATAATAGGAGGTTCTCAATGGATGAGGTGACTAGTCTAGGGGTTCTTTGCTACCTCACTGGGAGGATAGAATCCCTCATGGAACCGGTTGTTAACACTGTTAAATTTTGGGCATAAGTGATACTCATGTCCTTCAGCCCCATCAATAAGTGTTGAGAAGGCAGTGTAGTATTCATAGAAAGAGCCGATGGCACACACAAGATAGCGCTCAACCTTGGGGTAAGCCTTGGTGGTGAACGTCGAAAGCCAGTGAGATAGTCTGTAGATCGGGGAAGCGAGGTTAAGAAGAAAGCATTGGGTGCACTGGAGGTGTTAAAGGGGAGTCATGATTGAAGTTTGAGGATGATTAGAGGGAAGATCAACAGTGTCAAACCATTCCACATGGTGAACATGCCTGACCCAAGCCGCTTCCTCAGATTTGTGAAATAGTTTAAAGAACGAATGCATCCAACGGTCGAGATTGGGACCCAAGAAGATCTATGGTTGAGAACGATTTCACATCCCAAACTGGCAAGGACTAAAGTAGCAATTCAACATTATGAAAAGTGGTATGAGCTGTTTTGATCGACGGTGCATATGAGATTGAGAGTTATAGTTTATTTCGCCATCTAGAGTAGCATAGAGGAAAACAGGACCTCGCTTCACAAAGAATGGTGGGGTCCGTTTGGACTGACGGTTGTGAAGGAAGTCGATCCAGATCAATGGTGTGGCTGTGCACGTGTTAGGTAAGGAAAGACGTGGCATGAAGGACCCCACATATCTATGGTTTAGGTTGCTAAGAGTAAAATCTACAGTACAAACCACCTAAGAAATGCATGAAGGTTATGATTGGGTGAAAACCTATAAAGAAGGCCCACATGAAGCTGCAAAGATTTGTCTTTTCTGAAACCTCAAAGTTGTCAAATATCCAACCACATCCAGAGTGCCAGCCCGGACCGGCCAGGAGACTGTGCTACAGAACAAGGTAAGCCCCTGATACCTCCTCAATGTTATTTGAAAATGGACGAAATAGGAGTGGTAGGAGTGAGAGATGATGTAAAGCCTGAGGCTGTAGGTCGGAGGACAAAAGCGAGCCTGTTGGACGAAAATGTTGAGATTTTTCATACCATCCTGGTGGGAGAAGCTATTGAAACTGCCAGAGGAAAATTGGAAGCTCTTAACAACCAAGGTAGAGATACCTGTGGTGTTTTTAAATATTTCTTCCACTTCTTCTCTGTCGACCAAACCCCCCATTGCCCTAAATTTTTCAAATGGTGTGCAAATAATTTCCTTGTCACCGAAGGCGTTATTATGAATAAGTCTAAGTCTAAAATCCTTTTCCCAATTCAATATTCTATCATCCGCAAAGCCCTAGATATCCCAGATGAATTCACCCATATATCCCAAGACTATCGAGAAGAAGACATTGTACATTGTTTTAGAGAGTCTACTGATGAAAGTAAAGAAGCCTTCCTGAAGGCCTGTTCTAAACCCAATGGAGAACCCATCAACCTATATTACCCTATTGACGTCAGCCAATTCAATGAAGAAACTTAGTGGTGTATATCCCTGGCCAGTCAGTTCCTAGGTCTAGATACCGATGCGTATGTCCCAGAGTCATTGATGAGTCTTTTGTTCGTCTTAAGTACTTGTTAGATCGAACCTGAATTGCCTGGACAATCCGGTCAGTCTTGTTTCCTTTTGATGAGTTCCTGGCCGAGAAAATTCATTCTCAATTAACGAAATTCCACGACACTATAATGTTCAGATTCCAGTCCCTTTTGCTGAGGATGTTCATAGCCTATAATGAGGAGGACCTACAAGTACCAGAATTGGCAATCACTGTTGATATGGCCACAGATTATTGTAAATTCATGAACCAGTTGATGGCCGAAATATATGAACTCTTCTTTCAGGAAAGGCTACCTAGGGTGTTTCCTGAGATGAGGCAAATGCTACAACTATCAAATAGCAAGAAGATAGGAGACCGGTTCCTCATAGAATTTGGAATGACCATAAGGTTGTATGGCTTCGTACGTCCACCCTACATCTTGCCAGCTTTTCTAACCCCCAAGGTTTTCTCCCTGGAATTAATCCAGCAGAAGCTCATTGTTGAAGAACACTTCTTGAAATTTAATAAAAGTTCAAGTTTTATTTTTCAATGGGAATTAAAACCATACACAGTGAGAAACAGGATTGCTTTGCCCCTGGTCACCAACTTGCTTAGAGGCATCGATTTTTCCACTGAAAATGCAATAAATTATGATCCTCACCAGGTGATTTTGAAAAGAAGGAAAGCTCACAAATGCAGGCCCTTTCATCATATTGAGATACCTGGACTTAGAGAAGTAGCGAATTGGGACAATTTCCCTAATCCTGCCCCAATGGAAACTAGCATAGAATAGGACACTGGTTTACAGCTACTCGGGGTAGTTTCTCCCCAAAGAGAGTTGGCTACAGTAGCTACGATAGCAGGTGGATTCTCATCACTGGTCAGCTATTCGGAATGTTCAATGAAAAGAGGGGATCCAGAGCCCATGGACACTGAAGAAATGGGCACTGTCAGCATGCCCAAGAAACAAAAGGTGGAACCAGGATAGCAATTGGTGCATGTCAAAAGGGGATAGGAAAAGAAGAAGAATTTAATAAAAGAAAAGCGATAGGAAGAGCCCGAGGCAGCTGAATTGGAAATACAAGAGTGTGTATTTGACGGATAGACTGCGAGCAAGCATGTGTCCAAAGAAGAATGGCTGAGGTCTTACCGAGAGAGAGATGATAAAACCTTGGAGCAAACAGTAGAACTATACAGCGAAGACTCACAGTTGCCTCACCCCAATGTGGCACTGAAAACTGTAAGGGATTGTTGGGGCTCCGACCCTAAGGGTCTTTAGTTTTGGTAACTCCGCGGTTTTTGTGGAAGTTTGTAAGCGGAGTTATGACTCAAAATAGTCTTAGGGGTGTCGAGGTTGGGTCGAATCCCCCTTTTTGTAAATAACCCATGGTTTAAATATAGGGTTAGGGTTTTGGGTGCCCATGGTTTAAGTCCATGGTTTTGTAATAGTGTGCTGTATAAATAGGCACTTATGTAAAGAAGTAGGGTTAGGTCTTTAACGATTATCTTATGATGCTAATGTAATGTGAAGCTAAGAAGCTGTATAAGGGTTTTGTAAGAAGGTTAAGTCCCAGCTGTGTGCATGGACGACCTCTGCAGCTGTGTTCGTAGAGGGTTTTTGGTGCTAAGGAAGATCTGCAGCTGTGTGTACAGAGGCCTGCTGCTGTGTGCGCGGCTTGAGGACTTGAAGGGATCTGCAATTGAGTGCACAGATCAAAACTGTGGTTTTTGTAAAAAGTTGAATAAAACACAGTTCTATGGACGTAGCCCCTACACTGGGGGTGAACCACATTATATATTTTGTTGTGGTTCTTTTTTGTTGTTTCTGTTACGATATTTTATGCATTGATAAGTAAATAACTAATAAAGTAAGATCGCTGCTAAATACTAGCTTCACTGTGAATTCCCAGATAAGGGTTAAGCAAGTAACTGTTTGTTTATCTAACTGCGAAGCTATATAATTGATAGTCGAAGCACTGTGTTATATGATTATTAATAGTTAAATGCTAAAGGTACAGTAATATCCTCTCTTCTGCTTGCAGAAACCTGATTCTGCGGCACCCCATAGCTGTTTCGGGTGAGACTGTAGCCTGTTCCCAGGCTGCTGCCGAAAGGGCCAACACTATGGGTCTTTTGTTGGTGCGAAGTTAATGGTAAAAACCTGAGTCTGCCCAATAGCCCAACAAATTGGATCCATTGCCGGTTGAACTCAGTATTTGTTGAAGAGGGATGTATGTTGTACCTCGAGGGCTATGTTCTGGAGACCCTCTGTAAAAGAAATTGGTGACTGGATCGAAGAGACCTATTTGAAGTTTGCAGAGCAAGAAAATAAGGATCCTCCTCGTAGTGTGGAAATTTTTTTGCAAAGGTACGTCTTTTTTGATGTTTATGAAATTTTCTTTGGAAGTATACACATAGAATTGCACCAGTGGTTATCCAGGTTGACAGAGAGAAGGACAAACTTCCAAGAAAATCAGTTTCCTCCCTGGACCCTAGCAAGAATCACTATCTTGAAAAGGGTGAACAATGCGATCTCGCGAGCTGTTGATTTCTGGACTGCGCGAACTCTTGAAGCATTTGTGACGGAGTTCGCCATTGACACAAGTACCTCCTTTAGCGAAGCTAAGCGACAATTTTTCAAAGGACCAAGGGGCAAGTACTTGAATTTATTTAGTTTGAATATTAAAATGCTATTGGCTGGAAAAGGAATCTTGCTTGTAGAATCAGATTGTTAGATCTAGTATTGCTAACCTATGGTTGGAAGTGACCAGGACTTCGACGAGAAAAGTGGTTTGCTGCGAAGCGGTAAAAGATACAAGAGAGATATTGGCTCCTCTACTGAGTATACCCCTTTAAGTTCAGAAGATTCTGAGTCCGCCAAAACCCCCTTTGTTAGAAACCCTCCCATAACCCCGCAGCAAAGACTTGTTATCCCCGAGAACCTATCGCAGTCTGAAAGTAACCCTAGCCCGAGTATCCCTGTCGTGGGTCAGTCTACCCCAGCAAGTTCTCCTCCTCCCCCTCCCTCCCCCCCTAGATTCAAGATGGCCCATGTTCACGATGACATCAAACTACCAGTTTTTAAAGGAACTGGATCAGAGGATCCAGAACAGTTCTGGTTTCTATGCGAAGCTGTGTGGACCGCGAAGAACATTACGGACCAAGATGTAAGAAGAGCACAGCTGATTACTTCTTTCAGAGACCGAGACTTGACTTGGTTTATGAATTTTTCTAGCACTCAGAACCCTGTCTTGGCTAACATTAAAGCAGCACTGATCAGAGAATTTAAGAAGCCTAAATCAAAGTCGCAGTGCATCACTGAGTTGAAAGAGATTCAGCAGCGACGAGGTGAATCTGTGTGGGAATTTGATCAGAGATTCAAAGTTATGCTAGATCAAGTTAGCTTCATGATTGGACGAGCACAACATAAGGAATGGTTTATTGCGGCATTATTACCTCACATCAGAACTCCACTCATGCAATAGAGGTTTGCTGATCAGCAAGAGGCTTTGGAGATTGCCATGAAGCTTGAAACAGCTCCTGTCGGAGATAATTCTGGCATAGCTCAAATTCAAGCGCAGCTGGCGGAAATGGATTTAGAGCTTCACGACATGAAGAAGGGGAAATCCACCCATGAAGATGTGTGGTGTATATGATGTCAGATAGAAGGCCATGTCAAAGACCAGTGTCCAGCGTTAAGAAACTATCTGAATACTAGTGTGCTGAACCTGCTAAATCCTACTATTCTGTACTGTGAGATCTGTCGAACTACTAGCCAGCATCGACCGGAAGATTGCTATCTGTTACAGAGGTATGTTCAAGTCTTGAAGAACCCTTACTATAAGTTCTGTAAATCAGTAGGCCACAATGAAGATGAATGTCACAGCTTCGACCTCATGAGGGAGCGAACCTACGACACTTATAGGGTTCACCCGGATGCACAAGGCAATGATGGATATGGTTACCGGGGTGGTCGAGGTAGTTTCAAAGGCCATGGTCATGGTATGCCTGGAGGAGGTCGAGGCCAGGTTATCAACTATAACTGCAATCAGGTAGGACATCTAGCTCGAGACTGTCAGAACCCAACCACGACATGTCGATATTGCACAGCAGTCGATCATGTCATCGAGAAGTGCCCACAGTTGATAGCTAAAATCCAAGAAAGAAATAGAAAACTGAGTCAGAATGTTCAGTTGGTTGCTATAGAACAATGACCGATCCCAGCCATTAATGTTGTTACAAGGAGTGGAGCTATGACAGGCGTGCAGAGTAAGGAGAAACAACTTGACGAAGCTTGGGTTTGCAAGGCGATAGAGAAGGTTCCCGCATTCGATGTTCGATGAGAAAAAGAAATGTTTCTGGAGGCCAGACAAGACTTTGCTGATCCAGAACTGTCAGTAGAAAACAAGCAGCAGCAGCGACAGCAGCCACAACCCCAGGAAATCTCACAAGGCCAAGTAAGTACTCTGTCATCATTTCTACAGAGTTGCATCAAATTATTAAGAAATCAGAATGCTTTGAATGAATTACAAAAAGTTATTCAGTCTTGCGAACCTCAGCAAAGCCCCGGTAAGGAAAAATCTGTTAGTAGAGTTAGAAGGACTGGAAGAGAGATAAGACTACATGCTCAGGTAGGAGAGTATGACATGAAGGATATCATTTTAGATCTGGGTTAAGAAGTCAATATTTTAACTAAGCAGACATGGGAACAAATGGGAAAACCTACCCTTGATTGGTCCCCTATACAGTTGAGATTAGCCAATCAACAGAGGATTATGCCTTTAGGAATATTCCCTAGTGTACCAGTGGATATAGATGGAGTCGGTACTATAGCAGACTTCAAAGTCATTGAGATCATTGATGATAGCAACCCATATCTAGCCTTGCTAGGAATTGAGTGGGTAATAAACAATGATGCAATCTATCAATCTTAAAAAGAGAAAGATGAATTTTGAAGGGAAGGGTTTGAGAGCCATACTACCATTGGATCCTTCCCAAGGAGAAAGGTATACAGATCCAGTCAGAGAGGAAGATCAAGATATTCTGGACCACATCTACAACATCACAGCTAAGGAAGAAGATTATGTTGAACCTACTGCCGAAGGCATAATGGATTGGCAGTGTGATAGCTCCTACATGTCTGATTCAGACGACGGTCTAGAGAATTGGCAGAATCGACCATATGAGCTACATGGCCATCGGTGCGCAAGAATTACCAAGTCTCTCAGATGCCTTAGCGTATAGACAAGAGCTTTGCCTACCTATGATGGGTTGACAGACCCAGGAGAATTTCTTGTACATTTCTCAAAACAAGTGCCAAATTCATAGGGAATGTAGACTTTGGAGGCAGCATTAAGAGCTACAGCAGCTAGATGGTGGAATGGCCACAAGAAGTATATTCATAGTTGGGAAGCCTGTCAGAAATCTCTTCGCCTAAGATTCATAGATCAACCTCAAGAGGTGCGAAGCAAGTTTAATGGGAAGAATAGTCCTCAGGAACATTTGAAGCAGTGTTATGCAGCATGGGAGCATGTACCTCGCGAAGAATAGGTACATAGGTTTGTGCACACTTTGGAACCTATAGCAAAGAATTGGTATACGGAGGTCGAGCTTCGACATGGTACTGTAAGTTGGGATAGTATTTTTGATAGTTTTATGCTTACATTTTCTATTAACGAGGTTTGCCCTGCTTTAGATGCAGCTGTTAGGGTGATCCATACTAAGGTATTTGATGATCAAGAAAGAGTTGAATACCAAACTGATGGGAAGGACCAAGGAGCTAGTGCACTGAACCGAACAGCCTCATCACAGATGTTTCCAGGATGTGCCAAAGGTCAATGGTGTGCCGAGGTTTCTTATTGTGATGAAGCTAAGATATTGATTGTGCCGAAGAACAAAAATACGGCGAAGCTTAAAATCTGACCGTTGGAAACCAGCCGATTTGGCGGCGTTGGTACTTTAATTACCTTAATTGCCTGTACTAATGAGATCTTGGGAAATCCAGTGCCGTTCGGATAAGATCTCTATCAGATTTGGTGCCTTCAATGCACAGTTATGACAGATTTGGTCGATGGAGTGTATAAGAAGACACCCAGGTTGGGGGAAATCGCATTACGCATTTCCTTGAGTTTTACAAGTGAACCCATGACAGCTGATCAAGAGCTTCAAGATTTAGTGAGAGAATTTGAGCAGGGGGGTCTACAGGATATTTTCAGTCACCCACCTGCCTCTGCACCCCATGAAGAATCTCCCCCAGCACCGCCTCAGCCGATGCAGACACGATCTGCTAAGAAAAATTTTAAACCTGAAGTTCGTTCTAAACGGAACGAAGATCAACACAAACAATCAAGGCAAACACCAAAGGATCATGAGATGAATCCATCTAGTTCAGCAGATGTCCCACCCGAAGGGGACGAGAACATTGCACCGCCGCATCCACCTTATCTCCAACCTGTCCAACCAGGCGTCCAGCTACCCCAGCGGACAAAGAAGTTTACATTACGCACCCCCTCACTGCCACCGGGTGTGTAGCTGGTTGGGACCATGACAGGGAAAATAGACCGGCTTAAGTATGCCGACCACGACACGAATGATCGTGGGAAATTTCCACAGTTCGCACCAGGAGAATACTTTCATTTCATAAAATATCCAAAGACTGGGGCGACATTGCTGGAAGTAAAACAGTGGGCTGCTGGCTTCGATAAAGCTGGGTTGTTGAAGATGCTCGATGTCCCCCATTTTGGTCGCAACACACAGGTGAGCATAGTGGTCAACCAGCTGCTGGCATTAGTACATGACGGCCACCTATGGATAGGAGACAAGGAAATTCCTATCAATGGCAAGCTCATTCATAGGATCACAGGCTTACCGATAGCAAGGCCTGATCCAGGGACCAAATTTCCTTCAAAGCATGACGATACGAAGCTCGCACAAAGCATGAAGGACCGCTTTGGCCTGACGAAGGGGAAATGAGGGTATCACACTTCCACGATTGAACACCAGAACATTCACTTCGCAGCTGAGCTCTTAGCATGCAAGCTCATGCGAAAGTGCAGGCCAAATGAAGTGCCTGCCCTGGTTATCAGAATTGTTGTGAACTGTGTCGAAGGTTACAGTTACAACTGGGCAGCGTACATTGCGAAGGAATTCCTTGAAGATGCCCGCGATGCGTAGGAAAAAGGTAGACCCTTTCATTATTCCTGGCTAATAGTACTTATTGTACTAATCAAGTGGAAAGAACCCATCGAGGCTCAATTCATTGATGCACCTCCAAGCATGCCGGGTGCAGCAAGGTACGCATCTCTCTGGATGTCGCAGGACAAAGAATCTCAGCAGATGACGAACACTGTGTTCTCCTTCTATGCCATGAGCATATCCTATGAGATCCCGTGAACACCGTGGCTTACTAATGATTTGTTCTCTCAATATGATGGCGCAGCCAACTTCAGCGCCGACATGCATCATATTTTCATCCAGGTCCGTGCAGATCAAAAGCTTCAATGGTTTAAGTTACCATATGTAGTAACCAAAGAAGACATCCTTGGGGTAGTTCAGTAGTGGCCGACTGACTGGTTGAAAGATGCAGGGAAAAAACCCACCATTCCAGTTCCCCCAGTTACCAATGTGGGCGCAGGCCCCAGTCAGACGCAGCAGCAAGACCCACCAGAGGACAGCGAAGACCAGAGTGAGTCGCAGAAAAATGGTGATGACCAGGGTGGAGATGGAGGAGATGAAGAAGAGGACGAGGATTTGGTCAAAACTGTATCAGATCCTAATCGGCCAGATAAGCACAAGACGCCAGAGGTAGAGGAGGTGACCAAGCCTCAGCCCCGCAAGAAAACAAAGGCGTCAAAGGACAAGAATATCGATGAAGAGGTTGGCTTCACCAGTGAGGAGCTTGATCAAGCTCTGTCGAAGTCCACAGAAGCCCTCACCAAGAAATGGTTAGAGTTCGCAGTTACACATCTGGACGATGTCACTGCCGTATCATAGAAAATCTCAAAGCTAAAGGAGTTAACAGAAAAATCAGCGACCAACACAGCCACAAGTAGTGCCCCAGTAACCGTGCAGCAAGATACAAGACAATGGCCAGCCAGAGATAACAGAGGCCAAGTGTCAAGCGTAGCCCTTATACTTACTAATGCAGATTCCCGGTCACAGATGAGTATGACAGTTGGGATAGATTACAGCAAGCTGTCTATGACGGAATTGCATCTCTTCCAACTAGCAATCACGAAGGAAATCCAAGCACGAGACCACTACTCTCAAATCCAGTTGGAAAACACCATGAGGCAGAGCCAGAGTCTCGCAGCATGGCTGGAAGAAGTAGAGAAAAGGAAGAGAGATGCAGAACATAAATGGGATACACTAGTGTGAGCGTTGGATGAGGCATGTCGGAGTCTTCCTGACTTCGACATATAGGTTGAGGAAGAACCAGAGCAAAGAATTGCTAAGCTGAAATACTAAGCACAATAGTCTCGCAGTGAAATCGAAAAGTTAAAGACAGAACACGAGATGTAGATCATGGAGATTCAACTTCGCATCCCTCCGGAGAGTCCACCTGAGGTCCGGGAACAGCGCCGCAAAGACATTCAGGCCTCAGCAGCAAAGATATCAGATATTGTGGGTAGTGCAGCAAAGCTGCTAGATGAAAACATCGAAGCATGGGTGAACCTATAGGACCACCTAGACATAGAGAAGCTACAAGAAACCATCAAGCAGCGACAGATAGAATTAGATGCGGTAAGAGTGGAAATTAAGACGCTGCCTCCTATTCAGAAGATGGTTAAGGTAAAGCGAAGCAAGGAACTCTAGTAGGAAATTGAGTCCTACAGAACGAAGGTAACACTGCTGGAAACTTCGCTGCAACCACTTGTCAAGGAATCATTGGAATTGAGCAATGTTGCGGACAGTCAGCTCAAAGTTTTGAAGGCCTATGATACTTTTGCACAGGAAAAGGCTAGCGAAGTATCATCCATAGCATTGCAGGATTTGGTGGAAAAGGAGAAAGCAGCTGACAACATCATACACAGCCTCAACAGTCGGTTCACTTTCCTCACAAAGAAGGTGCTCCCACCAGAAGAGCAGCAGAGTGTCCCGGGACGGGCCACTAGTGAGTCTTAGGAGCTTGTTGGGGCTCCAACCCTAAGGGTCTTTAGTTTTGGTAACTCCGCAGTTTTTGTGGAAGTTTGTAAGCGGAGTTACGACTCAAAATAGTCTTAGGGGTGTCAGGGTTGGGTCGAAGCCCCCTTTTTTGCAAATAACCCATGGTTTAAATCCAGGGTTAGGGTTTTGGGTGCCCATGGTTTAAGTCCATGGTTTTGTAATAGTGCGTTGTATAAATAGGAACTGATGTAAAGAAGTAGGGTTAGGTCTTTAACGATTATCTTATGATGCTAATGTAATGTGAAGCTAAGAAGCTTAATAAGGGTTTTGTAAGAAGGTTAAGTCCCAGTTGTGTGCGTGGACGACCTCTGCAACTATGTGCACAGAGAGTTTTTGGTGCTAAGGAAGATCTGTAGCTGTGTGCGTAGAGGCCTGTTGCTGTGTGCGCGACTTGAGGACTTGAAGGGATCTGTAGTTGAGTGTGCAGATCAGAACTGTGCTTTTTGTAAAGAGTTGAATAAAACACAGTTCTGTGGACGTAGCCCCTACACTGGGGGTGAACCACTTTATATCTTGTGTTGTGGTTCTTTTGTGTTGTTTCTGTTACGATCTTTTATGCATTGATAAGTAAATAACTGATAAAGTAAGATCGTTGTTAAATACTAGCTTCGCTGTGAATTCCCAGATAAGGGTTAAGCAAGTAACTGCTTGTTTATCTAACTGCGAAGCTATATAATTGATAGTCGAAGCAGTGTGTTATATGATTATTAATAGTTGAAGGATAAAGGTACAGTAATATCCTCTCTTCTGCTTGCAGAAACCTGATTTTGTGGCACCCCATAGCTGTTTCGAGTGAGACTGTAGCCTGTTCGCAGGTTGCTACCGAAAGGGCCAACACTGTGGGTATTTTGTTGGTGCGAAGTTAATGGTAAAAACCCGGGTCTTCCCAATAGCCCAACAGGGATTATGCCACTAATACCCTGAACTTAGCCCTGACAATGGGGAACAAGGTGTCCGAGGTCAGTGTGAACCTTTCAAAGGTTCCCACTACTGACATCATACACCTGAACAAAGAGACTGGCGATATATTGAATACCAGATTGCTTAAAGCTACCATACAGATGTCTAAGCTGGAGGAGAATAGGGCAAAAACTTCAAATTTTTTAAGGAAGGCGAGAGTGGAGAATAAAGCACTCAAAGCCCAAATCAACAACTTATAAAAGGAAGCTTTGCAAATAGAAGGATCTGTGTAGAAAGGGATTTTGGCTCAGAAATTGCTCGATGACAAAGAAAAGGAGATCCAAACCATGAAAAGGAAGTTAAAAATCCCTGGCACCCAGCTCGCTCAAGCAGATGAATTGGATGACTTCAAAAGGGAAAAAGAGGTATTGAACTTCAATATTATTGACTGCAAGGCTAAGCTACTGAAGCTTGAATAAAAGGGGAGACATTGGAAAGCATATATCCAACTTTTGAAGAATAGCGAGGCAGAATTGAAAAACAAATTAGCAATGAAGGAAAATGAGCTTCAAAGTAGAAGCATGGAGAATACAATTCAGTCCATAGGTATGGCTGGAGAGATAGATACCGACCCCCTCTCCAGAGCAACATCCCAGATAGGCTTAAAGGATACCGAGCTCATTAAACTGAAACAACAGATTGAGGAACTGGAAAAGGAAAGAGACAAAGAGGAACGAGGAAGAGAAAATGAAGAGGACAAATGCCAAGAACTGGCTCAACAAAATGCTAAATTGAACCAATAGGTGTTCGGCAAACTTGTCTTGCAAGGCACTAGGCATCTGATCTGGGATCAAATAATCATGGAAGCTGACAAATTTTGGCCCTACCTAGATATTATTGAATATCAGGAAATTTCTATGAGAGAAGCTAAGAAACAAGCCCATATAGTATCGGTAAAAGTGAACAAAAGGCCCTTGGTGACTAAGGAGAATTCCATAACCTTCCTGAGCTCTATGTCAGACGGGTCTGCTAGTAGATATGGTATTCAAAACAGGATCGATGTTGTCTCTGGAGCCAAAAAGATAGTGGCTAAGCACATGATGATGGAGACGGTACGGCCAAAATAGAAGTTACTGAACACACAGTCCAAGAAATTGTCAAGTTATTCAGACCACTAGTAAGTAGAGGGCTCCCTTTTTCTGGGAAGAAAAGGGTCCTTTAATGTCTCAGAAGGAGTATCAGGAGTGCCTAGTGCACTGCCGATTGGACCACAGCAAATTTGGAGATATGCAACAAGCATTGTCAGGGAAGGTTGTTTTTGACAAATTGGCATGTGATTTTGAGTTATTGTTTGATTTTAAAGCCGCATGCTCCAAAGTCCCCAAGATTTCATACCTAGTAAGTCTGAGATGTCATCAAGTTGAAGTTACTGAGCACAAAGTCTGAGAAGTCATCAAGTTATTCAGACCACTGGTAAGCAGAGGGATCCCCTTTTTCTGGGAATAAAAGGGTCCTTTAATGTCTCAGAAGCAGTATAAAGAGTGCCTAGTGCACTGCCGATTGGACACTAGTGGAAAATGAGAGATTAGTGACCAGGAGACCAAAAATTTTGGTCACCACAGTTTTTTTGAAGGGATAAATGACCAAAATTGATAAATTTAAGTGAGATAACTAAAAAAGACCAAGATAAATGACCACTTTTGGTCATGGGATAAAAACCAACTAAAAACGACCAAGATAAATGACCAAATTTGGTCACGGGATATCTAGACTAAAAATGACCACATAACAATTGGTCATTTATTCGGTCATTTATAGTTGTCACTCCGGCAATTAAAAAAATTACAAATTTGACAATGAATTTGTACATTTTACTAAATTCTAACACTGTAGATGGATTCCACCCTGCATGTCAATAGTCGTCTCAACTGTACACTCTCATCTTGGGTTGTCATTCTTGTCATTATCTTTGAAAATGCAGTTTTTTTTTAAGATATACAAATATAAACTGTGAATATTAGATGTATTACCACGTGGTCCAAAACCAATCCATGCATTCTACAATGTCTTAACTCTGGCCAAGCTACTGGTTGTTTTATCTTTTCATAGCTCCACTACTACGTTTTTAATCTCATTGAGCCCGTTTGAGAAGTTAACCCCTAGTCCGAATAGATATACACACCATATAATGTTGCATGTAGGTTTCAGAAATAAAGATAACACAATTAGAACAATTTATTCCATCTTTACAAAACCTACATTGGTTAGGTGATTGCTACGACTTACATAACACAAGTACACCCATTCGTTGCTATTGTCTACACTAACACTCACACAATTTATACGAATTTTCATTTGTAACTACTCCGTGTCCATGAAGAGAATTACAAGTTCTTTTTAAAAAATACATTATTTAAATTGGAAAATGTTACATGGTACCGGTGATTTTTTTCACTAAATTAGTGGTTTCTGTGTGACTACACCTTGTTGTTAGTATTCATCCAACTGTACACTATCTATTCTCATCTTGGGTTGATATCTATTTATTGGTAATTTATATAGGTCTGGTGATAAATATACAAATATATAGTGCTCCATACTATGTAGACATTTTTCCCCACTCAAAGCTATATAATTATTGTCTTGCGATAACCTTTTTGTGGCAATTGCTAAGCAACTAACAACAAAGACAGATTTCACACAATATTAGATATACTTTATTTTCAATTGACCTCCAGTTGTAAAGTTTTAGGCTTGTTTTCATAGAAAAAACAACTTACCTGTAACTACAAATGTCCATTCCAAAGGTCTACAGGATAAAAAAACAATTTGCCTTAATAACCTTGTAACTACGAGGGGACTCTAGTTAAACCTTTTCTTTGGCCTCTGGATGTTTGGGGAAAAAAAAGTTATTTGGTTATAACTTTATGTGTTCCTTTTCTTTGACCGTTGGCCTTTTTTTTGCAGAGTAATTAATCATCAATGGAGGGAGTGCTATATTGCAAGCCTTTGACCAATTTTTCTATCATGTTGAGACTACCGTTAATTAATTGTGGTATTGTCGTGTGAATACTTTGACTTGCAAATAATCCTTAGTTTGATTATGAGTTGTTTGAAAAATAAATAATAAATAAATAGAAAAACAAATATTTTTAATTATTTAACTAATATTTTTATCACGACCATGTTCACATTACCACACCACATTCCCATGGCCGCTAGGTTAACGTCCACCTCACAGTTTGGAAACAAGATGACGGCCTCACACCCAATGGTCTTCCACCTATCTGGTTACATCAAATTCCACATTTGCCCATGCTATCAACATCATAGGTTCATCATATCTGCATTGAAATGGCCAAGGCCTTCCAAATTGTCACTGAATTTGAGGATTTGGGATGACATTTGTTCGATTCATAGAGAGTGAGTAGAATTTGGTCTAATTTGATTTAGGGTTTGGTAAGTAAGGGTTTTCAAGATGGTGGGTTTTGAATATTTTTTGAGTTCAGATGGAGAGTAGGAGGAGGGACCTCAGCAAGCTGTTCTTTAGTGACCCTACCTATGGTATAGAATCATTAGTTCATACTCCCACCCATAGAGAATTTGGTCTGATGCCCTTCTTGCCAGAAGAGATGGAAGGAAGAAAAGGCCTTCTATCAATTCCATCCATGCCCTGCCCTCTTATCCGTATGGGAAACCTACCTGCAGTCGGCCTTTCTATATAATGATCTGCACCATGACTATCTAGATGGTATATTCTAACAAGCTAGAGCGAGGCCCACATTACAAATGAAACCATCACGAAGAAAGGGAAACATACCTATAATCATAAAAGCCAGTCATCCATGGATATATACTCTGTGTTGAATCACCAACCTTATGAAGTGCCATTTTAAGCAGCAGGCAGTTTCTGATAGGCCACCTTGAAGTATGAAATTACCACTTGGGGTTTTTGAATTGAATAGCGCTGCCCCAATGCCGTAACAATGAATTGTCTGTCTCTTAAAAGCACCAGTTGGTTATAAAGGTGGTTCAGGAAGGAGGGCCCTCTTTTATGTTCTGGAGATGGCAGTGATAACGAGGAAGTCTTGCTCGCTCAATTTCTTGAGTCCGAGGTACATGCTGTAGATTCTAATGAGGTATTAATCTCGTACTTTTCTGGTAGTAAAGTCTTTCAAATGCTTGTCTATAATGTTTTATGTTCACATTACCACACCACATTCACATGGCTGCCAGGTTAACGTCCACCTCACAGTTTGAAAACAAGATGACCGCCTCACACCCAAGGGTCTTCCACCTATCTGGTTCCATCAAATTCCACATTTTCCCATGCTATCAACATCATAGGTTCATCATATCTGCATTGAAATGGCCAAGGCCTTCCAAATTGTCACTGAATTTGAGGATTTGGGATGACATTTGTTTGATTCATAGAGAGTGAGTAGAATTTGGTCTAATTTGATTTAGGGTTTGGTAAGTAAGGGTTTTCAAGATGGTGGATTTTGAAGATTCTTTGAGTTCAGATGGAGAGCAGGAGGAGGGCCCTCAGCAAGCTGTTCATTTGTGTGATGCTTGATTATCTACTGCACTTGTCTTATTGTTATCTACATTACAGTCTGCAAAATTTAAAGAATATATGCACATGCTAAAATTCAACAATGTTTTCTTCCACGATTGAACCATCCCCCAAGTATTGCTGCTGTCACCCAGACCGTCGGGAGGATGACGACAATGTCAAAGTGTTGAATGCTCAGGTTTAGCATGCATTCAAGTTGAGCATAAAGAGAACACACAAGACCATAAAGAAGATAAATATGGACAGAACGTTCAGCTGATTTGTTAATCCTTTTGATAGGTATTTTATACATAGTGAATGTGGTTGGAGTGGTTACACCCACTCCAACTAACCATTCATTAAGTTCTTATACATTCATAATTATGATGACTATTACAAAGGCCTATAGGCCTTGCCAACAAGCATCAATCACCAAGGACTCGAGCACTATCTAATGATATTGTTTTGAAATAAGATAGTTTTATTAATGTCCAAAAATGACCAAAAAATCAATGTTCCACAGGGATGAGTCTCATAGGGTTGGGGGCATGCCCAATACGCTTCCCACACAACTAGGATGGGGTCGTCTGGTGAAATGTTTACGCCCCCCATTTTGTTGGGTGCAACAAACCCACAACGGAACATTTCAGCAATGTGCAAGACGTGTTTGGCAAAATGGGGGGCTTGTGGATGCCCTCCCCCCTGAAGAGCAAGTCTCTTGGGTGCCCCCCCATTTTTTTCCAAAAACCCTAGAAAGTATAAAAAAACATTAAAACATTAAGAAAACAAAAAACCTAAGTATTAATAATGGTGATTGTTGAATTTTTTGTATCATTTCACCATTTTGAATTTAGCATTTGCATTGTAGAATGATGATTTTACATGGGATGAATTGTTATGTTGGGATTTTTTTTTAAAGTTTAGAGATGGGGTCCCTTATTTAGGAACCTCGATGGCTGCCTATGAGTTTTCCTAAATTTGGGGACTGTTTCCACAAGTCCCCCATGTGTGTAATTTCCTTGCACGTGTGCTCTCATGTCTTGAAAACTTGGTGGAACTTTGCACAAATTCAATTAGATGTCCTTTAAATAAGCAAGGAAGTAGAAGGTGAGGAGGGAGAAGTATTTGCAACTCCATCAATCACTAAAGACTCAATGCACTATCTAATGATATTATTTTGAGATAAGATAAAATAATTTTATTAATGTCCACAAATGACCATGGAATAGGTTATCACCCCTAATGGCTATAATCAATGGCCCCAAACTATGGGAGTGTCTATAACAATTCTATATGCGAAAAGGTTATCCTAGTAAGAAAGATACATAAGACACCAAAGGAAGGAAAATAACATGCACTAGGAAAAGTAAAATAACTATTTAAAGATTGTCTAGGGTTGAGAGGGCTTGGTTAGGCGATCCTATGAGGCAAATTATAACCATGAGCACACATTTTCCTAACACTTGAGGCATAATAAAAGAATCTTGTGATATGGCTTTGGCCAAAATTAGGTTGTTGATCCAGTATGTGCTCAAGATGGATAACCCTAGCCCTTGTGGTAAAGATTCAATTGACCTTGGTGCAAGATGTTACACATGGCCTTACTAACTTGGTGCTTGCTTTGCCAATTACAAAAATTATGTGCTCAAGATGGATAACCGTAGCCCTTGTGGGAAAGATTCAATTGACCTTGGTGCAAGATGTTATATGCGGTCTTGTGACTTGGTGCTTGCTTTTCCAATCACAAAATATCATCTTGTCGCATAGCACCACCAAGTGCTGAAATTTACCCCAAAAAGGAGGTAATTAATTTGATAGGATAGGGTACAAAAGATTTGTATGCTTTGTCACTTGGGAGTCACTACCTGAGACATGTAAATAGGAAGGTAAATAGGGATCTCCTTGAATGACGACAAAGGCAGTGGCACCTCCCCTTGATCTCATAGTAGATGAGGGATCTGAAAATAAATGTTTTTGATATTTCATTGTTTGCAAATGACATAGCTAACATATCCTCTTCTCTCATGGGATAAAGTGCTCATACTTGATCCAAATGATAGCCTACCTTGAATTGTTCGAGTAGGGACATGAGACCTTGGGACCAATATTTTTATGTATACTTGGGGCGTACAAGACCATCCTTTGATTCCGTAAAATGCTCCAAGTAAAAGCCAATCTTAGGACCAAGAGTTGGTAATAAGAGATTCAAGTAGGTTTTATATACTATCAGTGAATGTCATCTTGAATCGCCTTATTGGTTTCTTAATGGATGGGAAGATGATGAGCAGGGGAAGCTAATGATTAGTTGATTGGTGGGAGAGGAGGAGATGCCTGATCAATATGCCAATGGATTGAACCAACAAGGGTGCCTTGGAGAACCAAACTTATCTACATCTGTAAGGATTTTTTTCTCGCCTTAATGCTGAATAGGCCATTGTATGAACCCCATGAATAAATTAAACCAATTAGAAGATACTCTAAAGTTGCATGGGATAGGTGCTGAGGCTCGGCCTATGAGACTGTCCGCTTGCATTAGATCATTTTCTGCAACACGAGGGACTGTGTTTGTTCAATGCGAGCTCAATCAATTAGTATTAAGCAAATGGTTGGTTTGATGATCGTGTTGAAAAGATGCATCTTTGTCAAGAAGTCTTGGAAGTGTGTTTAAAAGAACTGACGCTCAATCATGTAAAGAGATCATATCCTTTGCAAGAAGTTGGGGTTGTGCAGCAGGCCTCACACTGAATCTGGCGCCCATGAAGTGGGCTCCAATATAGGTGTAAGTTGTGGTAATATCAATCTCACACCCTCTGAAAAAGAAATGAAAATCTTACATGGCATTTTTAGATACATTGACATCATGACCATAGTCTTTCTAGGGCTCACCATCAACTGCCTGTTGTAACAGATCAACAATGGCATCTAGCTGCCTATTTAGCTTTTCGGGAGATGATGCTAGGAGGACAATTTTGTCTGCATACAAAAGAAGAGAAGTCAGGACCTGATGTAAAAGGCAACCATCATCTGCATGTGTGTGCTTTTCATTTTAGTCAACACAATAAATTATAAAACACTTGATTTGCTTTCTTTTTATGTAAAGATACTAGAAGCATGGGTGCAACAATGGATGAGGATGCAAATCATTATCAAATATTTTCAAAATTTTGGGATTCCTTTATTGTTAGGATTATTAGGATCTTGCTATTGTTTGTGTCTGGTGTGAGTTTCATCTATAAGGCCTTTTACCAACTGAGATGGATGTAAGAAAGGGGTGGGCAATCAACCAATATGATAGGACATGTTTGCAATGGGTAAAATGCTGTGAAATCTAAGTTGTTAGTTTTTAAATTAAGGAAACATATCTCAAATGTTTTTGTGTCATCCCTATCCCTATATTATAGATCCCCTTGGAGATCCAATCTTCTGGATCTTTAAGCAGAGACCTAATCTAATCTCTGAGTTGCAGGATGTTGGTCCTAACCTTTGTTGCATTCTGTAACAATGCTTGTTACTATATTAGTTATGTCTACTTTTCATTGAAGTGGATGAGGATGTATATTAAGTATAGGAATGAAATATTTTCAGATTTTTAGGATTGACATTGGGAGGGTTATTATTAGGATCTTGTTATTGTTTGCTGCATGAGTTTCATTAATGAGATCTTTACAAAGGAAATGCTTCCAATGAGCGAAATGTTGTGAAATTTATAGTCAGTTTTTGAAGTAAGGAAAGTATTTTGTCAATGCTTTTGATATGTTTTGAACTTTTGCTATGTTATGCTTTAGTAGTATGAAAAACAGTACATGGAAAGTATCGTGCATTGAAATTTGACATCTATGCCTTCTTGTGGAGTGTATTAGAATCGATCTATTATTGGATTGATATTTGTTTTTCTTTCTGTTTGGAACTTTGGAGATAAAAGAAGCAATTGTTGCATAGTCCCCATGGATCTCCGGCTTGAAATATTTTGAAGCGCAAACCTGTAATCTAGTCCCTAAGTTGTAGGATATTTTTCCTAACATTTGTTGCATTTGGTTAAAACATCCTGTTACTTTATGTGTTATGTATTTTTTTGTTTCAATTGAGACTCAAAACAATAATTTTTTTTAGTGTTTCTATTTTTATGTAAAGCTACTAGAAGCATGGGTGCAACACTTGGATGAAGATGCACTTTAGGTGCAGGAATTGAATATTTTCAATATTCTAGTATTCTGGCATTGTGAGAATTATTAGGATCTTGGTAGGAGAGGTATGAGGAAAAACCCAAGATATATTCTAATCTCTATACCTGGGGGCTTCTTTTGCAAGACACGGTAACATGTTTTTTGTGTAATCGATAGGGAATTAGAGTGCTCTCAGGATTGTTTAAGAATTGAATCCATCATTTACCATCATTTTTGAAGGGTCCATTTACATAGTTCTTTTTTATCTATTAATATTTTTTAATGGGTACAAATGTGGAGTTCTAAAATATTTAAGGACTGAAATTCAAACATCCATTTGCATAGATTGTGTTGGTAAATTAGGAATAGAAAGATTAGTTGTGAGAATGTGAAGTGAAACATGACATACTTAGTTATTCCAGTGGATAGGTTTAGGGTTTAAATATTAATGTCTCATATCCAAAGTGAGTTTTGTATTTTATCCTGCTGATATCTTATTCTTGATTTGTTTTTTTATTTCTCTGAATTCTCGTTCTGGATTCCTTAAAAATTTTAATGTTATGCTTTCTTTCCTCCCCATTTGACAAATTCGAGTTATATTAGTATTAAAAATCTATGACCTCTGTGATGATCCTTATCTGAGATCATGTTGCAGAGAGAAGACAATTTAGTTTCATGAGAAGCATATTTAATTGTGTATTTTGTGGTGACTCTTTATGTAGTAGTTTTTTTCAAAATAAACCATTTTTCTGAACTTCGAAATTGGAATTACAATTGCATATGTTGATGTGATCTTCTGTTTGTGCTTATCTTGCAGAAAATAAGTGATTTCTTGTACCAAGTTAGTAGATTGAAGGAAGTAGCTTCTGGTCGGCGAAAAGTAACAATAGTAAGGAATGGCTCTTTGTAGAACAATTCTATAAGTCAATATTAGGGATGCAATTCTCCTTTCACAAGGTTGTCAGCCAAATTAATCTTTGGAAGCTGCATGCCTTGATTTTATCATAGTTGATCATGCACTTATTTTACAGCATGTAGGATTTTGTCTGATCATGTTGATACTTAATCCAATATGAAGACTGTATCCTAGCTGCTTTTGATATTTGGTCTGTTAATTTTCTGCACAGATAGTATTTAGTAAAGATGTGCAAGGGTTTAGTGCTTTTTTTCTTCTATTTGTTTGTAAAGATGTTCAAGGGTTTGGTGCTTTCCTCTATTTATACGTCAAAAGTTATGTGGACAAGGAACTTCTGAAAATATCTTTTTTTGTGTAAGCCACATAACGGAGTGACTTGGTTATGTGATAGAAACCGGCATACATGACTTTATACTCTACTGCATAGTTCAGCTTGTTAATTTTCTGCAAAAACTAGTGCTTTGTAAATATAAGAAGGGTTTTGTAACTTCTATTGGTCTTTCAAAGGTAGTGTGGACAGAAATTTTTAACAGCATCTCGTATTTAACTTAAGCCACATAGCAGTGACATAGTTCTATCAGAAACTCATATAACTTGTGTATATTCATCTGTGTATTTTTCTTTTGAAGATTAGTTCTTTGGGTCCAGATCCAGGTTTGGTATATATTTATTATCTGTGAACTTTCTTGAGGCCTCCAAGCTTGATTTTTTTTTTTTGCTTATTACATTTCCTGGGGATCCCCACTGTGAGCACTTTCCCTCATTCCAAGGATGGTACCCAGGGTAAATGGGATTCTTCAGGGCTCAAGGACATGTGTACAGTTAACAATTGGCTCATGAAGAGAGCAAGCATATCACAAAGTGGGATTTCAACCTGGACAGGGGAGGATAACAACTTTGCTCTCAGCCACTTGAGCTACACCCAATTGCTCCTTCAAGCTTGATTTGTACCTAAAACCTTTTATTTTGTGAAGATGGGTATGGCCTTTAGTTGATGTGGGATATTTTATGGCCGTGTATACTGTATACTCTACTGCATAGTTCAGTGCATTCACTTTTTGAATGGATTAGTGCTTTGTAGATATGAGAAGTGTTATGTAACTTATCCTACTGGTCTTGTGAAAGTTGTGCATTTGATATTGTGACTTGGTTATTTCAGAAACTCATAATTTATGCATATTCACCTGCATATTTTCCTTTTGAAGATTAGTGCTTTGGGTTCAGATGCAGCTTTGGTATGTATTTATTTTCTGTGAACTCTCTTATACCTTCAACTTGATTTATGCCTAAAATCTTTTAATTAGTGAAATGGGTATGGGCTTTAGTTGAAGTAGGAGATTATATTATCTCATTTATAATGTCGGTATATCTGTGGTCAGGTGGAGGGGAAAACCATATGTTGTCATATCCACTATTTGTAACATTGTTGCAGGATTCTTGGATAGTTTGAACAGTGAAAAGGGTTGAGAAATGTGTCAAAGCAAAGGAATAGCACAATGGTTTTCACCGGAGAGTTATTTTTGAAAAGATATTTTTAAACATAAAAGTTATATCGACAAGCATCTATAAAGCAGGTTGAACTAAAAGGCAAAATTATTTTTTGTTGTTTCCACCTTTTATTTTGGGGGAACATATATAATTATGGTCAATCTGTGCAATTTTCTTCTATATTCTAGACTGATTTCAAGGAAACAATAAAAAAATATGAATTTATGTTCAAGACAATGTTTTTGACAGCGGACCTTCCACCTTCCAAAATTGTTTTATGCTTGAAGTTTTCTCTCCCTTGTCATATGTTGTGCAGCCTTTATTTTCTAAATTCCCTTGAAATCCTACCTTTCATACACTATTTCTATGGGGTAGCCCTACATTAAAATTTGGAAGAATTTCTCACCATTGATAAGGGTCTGAATTTCACAACATCACAGTTGATTTAGGAATTTATGAGCATTCTATTTGAAGCATATTATGCCTATTTTCCTTTTCCTGTTTTGTATTCGGCCTTCTCTAAAAGTGCCAAACTTACATTTAGATGTTGATGAGATTTAGTCAGCACTGACTAGGTCCGTAAGTACATAGTATTTTATCGAACAAATCAATTCACTTGTACATTTTCTTTGTAGTTTCCAACTACCTGTAGTTTATATGGTAGCTCTCAACAATGGTAGTTCTTAACTACCACCGCTTTTGTGCTTCTGTATATATACCCAATGAAACTAATCTCGCAGACATAGTTGTGACAATCTCTTTGTATTTGCATTTATTTGTCCCAGTTTTTTTCAGTATCAAAACCAAAGGTCTGCACATGCTTATCACTCAAACCTCAGTGCAAAGCTTTGTTGAGAGATTGAAATAATTATCGTCAGAAACCCACAGTTAAAGAACCCTTAAGAACCTTCTAGTAATTGTTTTGTAGGTTGTAGGCATAATTTTACGCCTCTCTGCCCAAATTTTCCATGTTTGTGCAGACGTCAACTGTTGTACCAATGCCATTTCAAATTTTAGATCTGCTCCAGCTTCTGTTTTTAACAAAATTTCAGCTTTTTGCTCACATTTTCTCATGTTGCTACGTATAGAAGAATTTTAGATTTGCTTCAGAGATTTTCTTGGTGGAATTGCAGATCGTGCAAGGAAATATCTCTTCTTTATTTCTCTTAGATGCACCAAAATGTGTGTTGCATCTTCAAACACTGAATCTGCATCAGAATTTGTCTTTCAATTCTTCTTTATTTCTCTTAGATGCACCAAAATGTGTGTTGCATCTTCAAACACTGAATCTGCATCAGAATTTGTCTTTCAATTCTTGGTAGAGCAAAATCTACGGTCCATGCTGCAAACACAAAGAACAGGACTTTAAGTCCAAGATGATGCAGGATATGTATCCAACGATAATTCTTGGAACGACCTTGGAATCTTTTTTCTACTATACCATTTGTCCCCAGCCCTTTTTCCAACGTGACACTAAGATCTCAATGGGGACAAGCTTGATTCTTGGATCCACAGCCTTCCTTCTTACTTCAACATACAACCCAACATGACTAATGCTCAGAAGGTCATGGTTGCCGAGGTGCACTTGGAAGCACAAGAACTCACTCTGGTTATATTAACTCCAAATGCTGGCTGAAGAAAATAACTTGACATTAATATGAAAACTTTCATTCACACATCCTGTCAAACACTTGAACATCTAGGGTTTTGATTAAAGTTTTACTCATAAATTTAAAAATTAAAACCACCACTTCTCATGAAAACATATATGTGGCTCTGGAAAAGCTGTAGACTGTTGTATCTATTTTGCACTTCAAAGAATTTGTTCGTGGTCATTATTGAGGTGAGATTGATTCCCGGTTTCTGAACATTCAGGAGTGTATCAGGAAATTGGAGGAATAGAACTATATATGTCTATGACCATTAATCCTAAGGCTTTCAGGTCCCTTGCGACTAAATTCAAAAAGGATATGGCACGGGAGCTGGAAGTTGCTGTTTATCAGGTGAAACAGAAACCCTGCCAATGAAGTGAAAAGATTGTTAAATGATTGTTTTCAGCAGTCAAAAAATCCTTAATACTTGTTGACAGTTTCAAAATTTTACTGTTTAGAAGGAAGTCATAGATTATTCATTTCATGTTTTCAAGAGTGACAATTTATGGATATATATTTTTGCAAACATGAAGCAAACACAGGTTAACATTCTGAATGTCAGCGACAAAGGAGATACCTTACAAATTGGATGGGCCGTATTGCCAGCTGACTCTAGGAATTATATGACAAACAGTACTGTTGAGGTTAAATAATTGAAATGTTGCCTTTTCCAATTAAATGTTTGAGGAATGAGGACGACTGAACATTACTCTATGATTATTCATGTATATCAGCTGACTCTAGTAATTATATGACAAACGGTACTGTTGAGGTTAAATAACTAAAATCTTTCCTTTTCCAATTAAATGTTTGAGGGATGAGGACGACTGAACAGTACTCTATGATTATTCATGTATATCGAAAAGTATAGTTATATGAATTAATTAAATATGTTGTTCTTTATCTTTTTTTTTGCCAACCTTTTTCCATTTGTTCGACTGTTATCGATTTTCATCTCTGCAGAGAATCATCTCCCTTTTAAGCCGGCAACAGGTTCACCTTCGTGATGCCTTCGGAACTTACCATCTGTTAAGCTGGAAGATTTTGCCGCCTTCAAAAAGGTATAGTAGTTCTGTTTGTAAATAATCCAAAATATATTGTGGCTAGTTGTTTGCTATGGTTTTACTTGTGTTGTAACTGAGTTTCATGCTTAACCATCAGATAAATCAAGAACAGTGGACACAAACATGTAGTTTCAATCTATAAAATTTGCATAACCAGCGCAATTTATAGATGATCTATGCATATCTGAAATCAAGATCTGATTGAAAATAAAATTTAAATGAAAACATTCAACTTGCAAATAAGAGACAAATTGATAAAACACGGCTGGCATTATTCAATTACCTCCATATATAATTGATGTTTTTCAGGAATGGTGACTAGCAATTAAATATTTGTTACTGGTAATCTGAGCTTGGTAGTTGATGCTACAAAAGAAAAAAGCATTCTAGTTTGGTGACCCCAAGTGACTATCTTTATAAAACCAAATGGGAATTTTGTAGAGATAAAAGTGAACAGTTTTGGGAGTGGATCCACTCAAAGAAAGTTTGGAACGATTGTTAAAAAAATTAATCTAGAAATGCTAAAAAATTTAATCTAGAAATAGTGTGCACACAGCTTTTATAAATAAGAGAAAAAAATCATAAATATCATACAGCGAACGAAGGAATCATCTTGAGGCTCTTAGTCCAACTCGTGTGTTGCAGTCTATGTCTGTAAATCTGCACAAATGGATAACAGAGATGGAGGTATGGCACACAGTATACAATGAGAATGCCTCAACTTGCAATGATAGCTCAATTCGATATGAGGGTTGCTTTATACACAGAGATCCAAGTAGCACATGGTTGGGGATCATGACCATTCATCTAATGATCCAAGTTACTTATTAACTAGGACTATCTAATGACGACTTCATAACCCCTTCATAAACTCACCACCCACTTCATAAAGTTTATCATATAATAATAATGAGACTTTCAAGGTTCACATGTTTAAGTCAGTGAAAGAAAATAGACCACAAGCCAGATATGATTGAGTGTTCTTGCTTAAGTGTTGGGCATGATAATCTTCCATTGGTGATGTCTTCATCTTTGTCACCGATGCTGATTTTGAAACCATAATTCCACTGGAGCTCATTGACAAATTCTTCTGCATCTCATAATTAGAACTGATTCTCTTCCTTTGAAGTCTCATGCATTCAACATTCATCAATCCTTGATTGTTTTCCTTGAATGGTTGTTACTGGACTTCAACCTATTGGAAAGAAACACTTCTTTATTGGGGGTCACCGACCTCACATTTGTACTCAATTTTTTGTAATGCTCAATGTCTGAAAAATCACTGTAGCATTACCAATGTTCTGCAAGCCATCTTTGTGGTCACCACAACTTAAGTGTTTCACACAAATGTCTGGGTTTTTATCACAAGTACGTTTTGCTGAAGACATTTCAGATCCTCATTTATCTTAATCTTAACCAACAGATGAGTGGAACACAATTTCACTATAATCCTTTTTTCTTCGTCATTTGGAAATAATGAATTTGAATTATATTGACACATTACTTGATTGCCTTTTACTGCTCAGTTTTTACATGCTCACACTGACTTCTGAAATATCATTGCCATTGTAAATATCATCTTGGAAACTATTTTCCATGTATATTTGCCATGTTTTGCTGCATATTGTAGAATTTCATATGGGTTTGAAACTTCTCTCAGTTCTCAGCCCTCCCGGTTTCAATGTCAAAAATTTTAGTGTTTAATGCCCAACCTAGTTTTCATATAGGCTGGAAATTGCACAATATTTTCAGACAAATAAAACACTGTTGAAACTCCATTTGATTAAGCATTACTCTGTGTCATTGCAGTTATCAAGAATAAACAAGTACAAAGGTGCAATTGAAAACAATCAAGGGTTACAATCATGATCATACTCGCTTTTCTTATCATTGCCACAGGTAAATCATAATTCGTTTTTAGTGTATTAGGAATTTCTTTTTTGGTTGCATCAGTATTTTAATGTAGTGTTTTCTGTGGTTTTGCTTCTTACCATTATTCAGAACACTAAACATATTTGACTGATATGATAATTGATATCTGAACAGTTCAACAAAATGAACAATCTTCTCACAAGGTATTTCACCAATTATGTGGATCTCAAACGTGAAGCTTTGAAGGAGGACCTTGAGGCTGGTTTAGGGTTTAGGAGGAATTTTTAATAGTCAATGGTTTGTAAGGAGTTTTCTCAGATGGCATTTCTTGTGAATTTTTGCATGATATGTTTGTGAGGAAGTCAGATTGTCCCTGAATTTGAGTTCCTTCAAATCATTTTTATGGGGTTGGCTTTTGAATCCTTCTTTGAATATTGAATTTGGCACAAGCTATCTACTTGGTTTAATTTCAATGTACTATCAGTTGTTTCCTTTTGACAAGGAAAAATACGAAGTCCTTGTTGATTTTGATAAGGTAGAATTGCTAAGTCTTAAGATTTTCTCAAGACCTATTATTTGTGGCTATTATAGATTCTCAAATAACCCAAAGCTACCATTTTCAGCCATTGGAACATCTCTCAGCATATTTGTAATTGTCCTTCTTGTGGGACATATTTTGTTTGCAGCTGTAAATAGTATTAAAAAAGCTGAAGAGGATTGTAGGGAAATGTAAGAACTTAAGAGACATGCTAAAGCTGTTGATGTTGCAAAGTCACAGGTACTCTATTTTTTCAATGAATAGTTAAGTTTGCAAATCTTTTCGACAAATCATATTGTACTGTATTATCCTCGTTTCATTGTTCATTTTCCTATTTTGTGGTTAGTTGTTTTTAGTTTTATGGGTGTGTTCTTTATTTTATTCATTTGGTAAGAAAGGTCCTAACTTCAGAGGAGAGCCCAAGATTGCCTTGAATTTTTATTATTTGTCTGACATGTCAACTCATTTATTGTCGTATTGATCATGTTATAGATGGTTTAGACAAGTTGCTAAAAGAAAACTAATTTTCTATTAGCGTTAGGTTTTGTGTCTAGTGATAGTTTCATAGATTCTATCCAGGCTCTAATTATACTCAGTGTTGCACTAATTTGTTCATAGTTTAAAATCTTTAACCCTTGATGCAGTTATACATGCACCAACACCCAACCTGTGCAACATAGGGTATAGTGCTGCTTTCATTTCATATCTGACAAAGATGTAGTCAATAATTAAC
>LPNX011060235.1:19597-23774 GCA_001517045.1 Pseudotsuga menziesii | reverse complement strand
CTCAGACATACATACCTATATGCTTGTTATGCACCCATTTTTTCACTAAGGCATAGGAGGTCTGCACCAACACGTACTCACTAAGGCATAGGAGGTATGAACCCATTTTTTCATTAAGGTGTTGGATTTGATACTTTCTTAAATCATTCATCAGTTTCCATAGTTGTCATGTCATTCATTAACCACATGACATATAGGGGTGAACTCCTTCATAGATTGCACTATGTATACAGGTTTCTACCTGTGCAGTCAAGCATAAATGTTTTGTGGATTCGTTGATTATATTTCATATTGAAATCCATTTCCTGGTTTAGAGTTGAGTTTTACTTTTCTAAGGTACTAAATAGTTGCATATTTAACCATTCAAGTTTAATTTTAACCAATTCTTAAATTGAATTTGTTAGATTAGATTTTTCTATTTTGCACATGATCTTGGTTATTGTTGTTAGCTGTTGAACAAGATAAATAATTTGCTTCATTGTTTTTCTAATTTACAGTTCATTGTTTTTCTATTTTACAAGTGATATTTTTTTATTGGATTTTGTAGGAGTGAGCTTAACTTATAAGTGGGCCATTAAGTATGAAGAGCCTACTACTGAGGATTTGTCATTCAGTATGAAGACCCTGATGTTGAGGCTTTCAAGCTGTTAAGTGTGGTTTTGAAGCTGCTGACGTGGGATCTAAGTATGGTTTTGAAGCTGTTGATGTGGGATCTAAGTATGGTTTTGCAACCAAGTGCAAGTTATGATGGTTTAGCCATTGTAATATTTTGAAAAGTGATGATTTTCCTGTAAAGTTATATGGAAATTAATATGTGTTTTTGGGAAAACTCATATTTATTGTAATACTTTTGACATTTCATATAATATAATTTGTGGTTTAAAACTTATATATATGGTTGTACTTTATATTATGTACCAATGTTGTAATTATTAACTAATTAATGTGACATTGCATGATTTACATGTGTATTAGATATTATTTACAAGTGTTGTAATTAATTATAATGTGACATTGCATAATTCACATGTGTATTAGATGAAAATAAATGTATGATTCTTTTTTTAATTTAAACGTAATATCATATTAAAAATTTATATTGATTAATAATGGAAACCATTAAACCTACTAACATATAATGACCATACATAAAGCGACTAAAAATGACTAAATTAGTGACCAGTAAATGAGATTAATGACCAAAATTCGCAAATAAAATGACCAATAATTGAGAGATATGCGGCCAAACAATGAGATATAAATGACCATAAAAATGACCAAAATTCGCATATCAATGACCAAAAATCAGTTTTGGTGGCTAATTTATGGTCTTTTATTACGTGACAAAATTTGGTCATATTCTAGCTTGTCATGTGGTCATTAATTTGGTCACAAATGTGGTCATGTATTTGGTCATTGATTCAAATATATGAACAAATTAATGACCAACCGACAAGCTATAAATGACCAAAATAAAAATGACCAATTTTGGTCATGTAATAAAAGACTGCAAATTAGCCACCAGCGATCGCCAAACCAAAAGTGGTCATTGATATGTGGATTTTGGTCATTTTTTTGGTCACTAATCTCTCATTTTCCACTAGTGGGACCACAACAAATTTGGGGATATGTAACAAGCGTTGTCAGGGAAGGTCATTTTTGACAAATTGGCCAGTGATTTCGAGTTATTGTTTGATTTGAAAGTCGCATGCTCCAAACTCCCCAATATTTCATACCCAAAAACGATGGAGCTCCAAGCGCAAGCATATGACATGATGGTTGCGACCATGCCTGGTCCCGATTTATGTAGAGTCATCCAACAATATGGGTTACCCAAACTCAAAGCTCACTCATAGAAGTGACAATGATGGTCCGTGGAAAATTTTATTTGCGTCGCATGCCCTTCCCAATGGTTTCTCTTCTCGGAGCTTTGTACAGTCATCACCCACCAGATGGTATTATGGGATGCTCTTGTGCCTATTTCATCCCGTGTTTCACATTTCATTATCTGGTCGTTTCATGCAAGTCGCAGCCAATGTGCCACCTAAGAGGTTGATAGAGGATGTCCTTCTGATTGTAACAAATTTGTATTCCTGGATGTCAGTCTGGGAAAACCACATACTATAAATATACCTCCTGAAGAAGGAGAAGGAGTTGAAATCATTGTAATTTTGTTGTGTGTTTTTCAAGAGAATTTTAATATAATTGCAGAGCCGAGGTCGGCGTTTTCATACAAGGATTCATGTGTCGTTCACACTTACAGTCTGTTATTTCTTTTCTTATGTGAATGTTTTTCCAGTTTATCTCTCCCATTTTGTTTTCTTTCATATATGATACTTGGGGTATAACAGCTTAGAATTCATACTTGTTATGCTCCATCTGTTGTTTCAGGTATTCACCAAATTTTTCTTCTAAAGTTGATACAGAATTCATTTTTTGCAATGCTCTGTGTTGATGGTCTGTTCATGTTCCTCCTTTCCACCAGATAATTGTGAATCGACTGTGATCGAGTGGTTACCTTGCCCCTGTGTTGAAATCGCTTGAATTAAGTTCTGATTATTCCTATTGTATATCTTGACTCCATCTCCCAATGGTGTTGTGTTTTGTTTCAACCAATTTTACATACGATTTATAGTTTCATTTGTATATATATATAGCTGGCATTGTTGACATTTTTTGAGAGACCCCTCTTAGAAGAGCAGAAGGCCAGTGCTCTCTTCAAAAATGGTTCTGCTATTACCCGGGAGTGGGCCTTCCACAACCTTTGGGCTCATTTCTCGTGCTAACAAATAAAATTAGTAGTTTTAAATTTTTTTTATAATTATCTAAGTGATCATTCCTCGAAAATGGTACATCTTTTGTGGGTCCATCCTTTGAAGGTCTTAATGAAATAATCATGAAATGGGTTTTCTATAGAATGTAGAGGTCAGTATCTTCTAGTGCACCATATAATTTTTTTTAAACGATTACATATTGAAAAAGTTATGGGAATAAAACAATGACATATATTTTGAGTTAAGGAGTTAGGACATAATAGAAATTGAAAACAAATATGAAAATATAATATTTTTTAATAAAAATTACATATTTAGAATCTGCATAAAAAATACTATTTATGATTAAAAATTTGTCAAAAATGACTGTGTGTATCATACTGTAACGAGTGCGTAAACAATGACTTCTTCAGAAAATGGGGGAAATGCCCAATTAGCTATATTTTATCATGTACCATAGCACAGGTTTGGTATTACCGAAGCAAATTCCAAACCATACACATATGACTATGGGTGACATGCGAGCAAGTGAATTGGCATGTTTAAATTCAAATTACATTTCCTACCTTGTAGAATTTATAAACGCGTGTGCACTATATAACTACAAAATGCGAGCGCATTATATAACTATAAAATGTGTGTGCGTTATATAAGTATAAAACACGAGTGCGTTATGTAACTATAAGACGCGAACACGTGTTGTAGAGCTAAAAATCTAGCACTATGTGTAATATATCAAATGTATGGATAATAGTTTAGAGGGGGTGGGGAAGGGTCAAGGGCCTAGGAAGATGTTGGAAGTTCAAGTGGGGATGGTTAATAGTTGAGATGGGGTTGGGAATGGTCAAGGTCCTAGAGGGATGTTGTAAATTTGAGTGGAGAAAGGGGGATAAGGTGGAGGGGAGGAAGTGGGTGATGGTTTGATGAGAGAGAGAATTGGTGAATGGAAAAGTGGATATGGAGTATTAGAGGAGGAATAGGATGTGTTGGAAAAAAGAGGCGAAGGAGGGGGAAATTGAAGAGATGGGAACGATATGTGATAAAACACATAATAGAGGTCATAATGAGGTAAGGGGTTGAGGAGAAGGGATAAGTTGAAAACATATGAGAAGAGAGAGAGAGAGAGAGAGAGAGAGAGAGAGAGAGAGATGTGGAGAGAGTGTGAGAGAGAATAATATAGAGAGGGAGAAGGGGGGTGAGGGAGGGATGAATATAGAGTGAAGGAAAGAGATATTGAGGGAGTGATAGAAGGTGTGTGTGTGAGAGGGGTGACGAGGAAACAGACACAAGGAGAGAAAGGTGTAGATTCACACATGTAGAGAGAGAGAGAGATGGATGGTATCACCATCATCTTCATCATGTTAATCATCTTCATCACCATCTTCATCATCATCATCATCATC
>LPNX011060235.1:4597-17097 GCA_001517045.1 Pseudotsuga menziesii | reverse complement strand
ATCATCAATATCATCACCATCATCATCACCATCATGATAATCATCATCGTGATCATGATCATGATCATGATCATCATCTTCTTCATCATCATCATCATCATCATGTTCATCATCATCAGCACCATCATCATGTTCATCATCATCACCATCATCATGTTCATCATTATCATCATCATCATCATGTTCATCATCATTGTATTCATCACCATGATCATCATCATCATCATGACCATCATCATCATCATCAACATCATCATAACCATCATAATCATCATCTTCTTCTTCATCACCATCATGTTGATATTCATCATCATCATGTTCATAATCATCATCTTCATCACCATAATCATCATCATCATCAACAACAACAACAGCAGATCATCATTGTCTTCATCATCATGGTCATCATTATCATCATCATCATCATCGCCATCATCGACGTCATGACCATCTTCATCATCAGCAGCATCGTCATCATCATCATCATCATCATCATCATCATCATCACCATCATGATAATCATCATCGTCTTCATCGCCATCAGCATCATCATCATCATCGCCTACATCATCATCATCATGTTCATCATCATCATCACCATCATCATCATCACCATCATCATGTTCATCATCATCATCATCATGTTCATCATCATCACAGTGAGAGAGGGAGGGATGGAGTAAGGGAGAGAAAGAAACATATAGGGAGGGATGTAGATAAATGAGGGAGGTATATTTAGAAATAGATAGGGGTATCTAGGGATTATTGGGGGTATAGAGAGAAACATTTATATGCATGAAAAGAAGGGAACACTAAAAACATTTGCTTTGTTTCTAACCATAGAAAATATTTGTTTTCTTATGATTTTATTTGTTTCCTTAGCCATGCACCTAACCTATTAATTGTGCTTAAAACTATCACGTGCGTGTTTTACTTCTACAAATCGCGTATGCATTTTTACTCTATATAACGCGTGCGCGTTTTAGGACTGCAAAAACAATGGATTGTTATTGTCCGAGAGCAACTTTACTCTATCTTTATGAAAAATATGATTATTGTGCATTTTTTTTCAAGAGCACGAGCCTGCCTATGGAAATACTCACAATACACATTCTCCATCATTCTTTTTGTTATGCAGGTGCAGCATTGAGGACATATTTCATGGTTGAGGAGCACACAGGATAAGATATCAAGCTTCAATATCATTTCATGGTGATGGTGGATATACACAATTGTACAAGAGAATCAACTTGAGGAACAATTTATGATTTAATTTTCAATTGCTTATTATTCAAGAGAACCAATGGTAAATTTTCTCATTCATCATTGTTTTGATGGGAAATATGAACAATTGAGAAGGAATATTGAAGCACCTTAAAGGATCAATAGTTATAAAGCAAGTTAAAGGTTTGAAAGCTTATAATTGAGGAGCAGCAAAACAAACTATATTGAATTAATCATTGTCGTGATGGGGAAAGTACGTAACCGAGGAAGAAAATCAGCAAGGAAGAAGAGACCTCAAGAATTCATTGAAGAAGAGAAAGAAAAGAAAAGAATAGACATGATGAATCGAAGGCTTTCTTTGGAAGCTAATCCAAATCCAATCATAGAGGATACTATGGTTCATCCTATTAATCTAGCACAAGAAAAAAGGAAGCATTCACTAGAGGGACCTTCAATTTCCACAATAGTTGTTGAACAAGCACCCCATGGAAGTATTCAAGAAGCAAAACATAGGTGCTCATTAGGGGGTGTTTCAAACCCCACATCAAGTCAAAGTGATAAGTTACCATCTCAAGACGAAGCTCATGAAGAGATGTTGGACATGGAGTATACTGTTGAAGAGGCATTGGACATGGAGCATACTGTTGAAGAAGAAAATATTATCGAAGCCATCGATGAGGATGTTGGAATTCCACCATCCAATTACCAAGAAGAGAATGAAATACAACAAGTTGCTATTGAAATGCCAAAGCGTATTGTTGATGCGCTAGATGATATAATTCCAACCCCCTTACCTTCATTAGAAAGCACACGTTGAAGAACTCCAAAGCATATACAAGTTGATGAAGGACTCCTCAATTCCATTGAAGGTATGCTATCTGAACGTAGTATTTCTTATCAAACTCTAGTATTTCTTATCAAACTCAATATATACTAAATACATATTTTGTTTCTAAATGTGATGGAGATAAATGTAGATTATTTTTATCATTGTTAAAATATAAGGGCATGAATATTGTTACGAAATCGTTAGGGATAAAGATGATAAAGACTTCTGGACCAAGTTCTCATATAGTTAAAAGCTTAGTAGATGTATTTGGTAAAATTGGTAAGAACACACGTTCAAAGGACTGCAGTGTGGCTCGTCATGTGCTGTCACAAGCAATTGTAAATAAGAACACCAGGGTCCTTCGTTTTCTCAAGCCTACATCTAAACTAGTTAATTTGAATGTAAAAACCCTCCATAGGTATTCTATTAGAAGAGAACATCTTGACAACGGCTCAGACATATTTTTGGGCCTTTATTGGTCGGTTGCCATGTTGTGACAAGAAGCTAGTTGATGCAGTAAAGGGACTAGTGCAGAGTTTTTGGCATGATCACACAAGGAATTCTTCAAACCGTAAGGATGTACTAAAACTGAGAAGGGGTTCAAAGGACCGTGAACCACATATTAATCATCTTCTTGATATAACACAGACAGAACTATACGAGAAATTTAGGAATGAACATAGACAATTGAATTTGGGGCAAAGATATTTTGAGAAATGTAAGCCCTAGTATGTTAGAAAAATACTCTTCGTAACACTTGTTGTTGTATATACCATGTAGAATATGAATATTACTATGAAACATTTTTGTACATTCGTCATGTGTGCATACTAACCATGTGGAGGATTGCTCCTTGACAATACCACCGACTTCATCAAGAGAATTCATTCATAGTATCATGTGCAATAGGCCTAAGGGGCAAACATACTATGCAAAATCTTGTTTGGATGGAACTTGCTCCAACTATACTGGAATGGAATTATTGAGCCAATGTATGCACGAGAGTGGAGACAATGAATTTGGGAATATGGTTACAGACATGAAAAGTTTCAAATATATCAACTATGAAATAGTCATAGGGAAAGAAAGAAAAAAAATACAATTGGTGACATCTCAGGTACATGTATTTATCTATAAATTTATGTTTGAATAGTTACATTTCATTCCTTACTTACAAAAAAAACTGATATTGAGATCATTTTGTGTCAATAGGTATAATTTGGTGACTTTGTCAAGGAATTTATTGAAAAGTCACATCAATATGTTCAGTATGTCCACTTGGCATGATGGCAGGATGAGAAGTTTAGAATATGCAGAGATACATTTCCCCATGGTACTATACTTTCAGTTGTTGATTTTTTTGAGAACTACCCTCTGCAACCTCAAAATGAGATCCAAATTCAATATTATCACTCTGAGCAGGTTTCCTTGATGGTGCATATCAGATATAGGCATGGCCGAAATAGTAGTGAAGAGCAAAGAGAAGTCCTAAAGGAATATCACTTCTACATAAGTCATGATAGGTTCCATGACTTCCATTATGTACGTCATTTCTTCATCATGTTCTATGATCAGTTTAAGGGTAGGAACATATATATGGATCGACCCTGGATTTGGTCTGCTGGATGTGCTGGTTAGTTCAAAAATGCACGTATATTTCAATGGTTGTGTTCATTGCATAAAAACTACAAAGTTCCACATATGTGGAACTACTTTGAGACTGAGCATGGTAAAGGAGAGCATGATGGAGTCGAAGCATGTGTCAAAACGGCCCTACGAAGAGATAAATTGAAATTATCTATAGTATCTACTATTCGAAATGCTCAATCTGTAGTTAGGTGGTGCACGTCAGTAATGGGAGAGGAATCAACTATGCGAGTAGAATCCACAAGAAAGAGACATGTGGAGAGATTTTTTTGGAAGGTGGTATACATAGATCGTTCACATGCATGGGAATGCAAGACTGTTCCTAGGACTCATGCCTTTCATTTGGTTTGAAGCTCTGATAACCCAGTATTTGAAATTTGGACCAGAAAACTCGCTTGTTTTTCCCACCTTGTTGTGATGGTGGCTGGGATGGGTGTGAATCATTGGATTGGGTTGATGGATGGGATCGCATATCACTTCCACTTGATCAGAGTGCAATTGTTGAGTTAACTCCGTTGGAAGAAGACCAATCATCTATTTCTATAGATTTTGATCATGTCTTAGATCTTGTACAACCCAGTATGATGCGTTTACTTAACATTTTTTTGTTTATTTATGTAGTCTTGAAACTCACATTAATGGCCTTGTATCACACGAAAAATATTTGATCATATACCTACAATCATATTATGTAGGACACATATACGCAGTGGTTGCCTCAAAATATAGTGAATGGGGTGGTGATTACTGGTTGGCACGTTGTATAGAGGGAAAGAAACCCCTCATTATGTCCATGACTGACAATGAAAACAACCACTTCCCAATCAGGTCTATGGTTGTTAAAGGTGAATACCTTACACATGAAAACAATGCAAGAAAGAAGGGTGGATATGTTTACACTAGGGATTACAAACCAGGTGCAAGTGTGTATCACTTTACCAACTTAATCATTGGTACAAACATCCAGGTATGAACAATTCCTAGCCAAAATTCATCGAAGGTACACTACTTCTTACCAGATACAAAGCACGAGAGACTAATGGAGACCATCATTATAAGAGATGATCCGAAGGGCTTGGTTATATGATAATAGGTGGGATCTAGCATGATGAGGTATGTATCATAATTTTAATTTTCCCATGTATGTTGCTTATGAATATGTCAATTTTGTGTTCTTGATATGCCTAATTTTCCATAATGTTGTTTATAAATATGCCAAAAGTTCTATTGTATTTCAAGTTAATGAACATGCCAAAATTTACATATGATCAATAAACCCTATTTATCAATCATATGAACATTTCAAGATCTCATTCACATGATATACATAACATTAGAATACATACATGTACCTCTTTAGGTCATACCTGTCAAAGTTGTTTTCAAGTAGGTAATATTGTCAATGTTTTCAGCCGATATATAAAACTAGGATGATGGAAACAAGATGTTGCAACGATAACTTTATGTTTTAAGGCTTGTATAATTTCCTTCTTGACAACTCACCTCTTATACCATGTTAATTTTTTGATTATAACCATTAGTTCAATGCATAAAGGTAACCATAAAACATTTACATAAAGAATTTAACATGTAGGATCTAGTATCTAGAGGTTACCTACAACTCACCATAGATCGATGCTCGAGCCTCTGATCGAGGAATTGTCAATTTTTTTGGATTCGTGACGTGGGATTTTAGCTTAGGGCGGGCCTCTCCCGCCTATCCATTGCCCAGTGACCACCGTATACGGTGGTTTCTGAAACTAGGGTTTCGCTCAGTAGGGGACAATGCAATCACTCCAACAACAGCCAAACTTGGAAATCCATGGACAGTGGGGATGTGGTTGGCGTTGTCATATTTCCCATGCCCAAACATGCTATCAAGAATTGACGGAATTCAAAATTGCAGCTCCGTGACATTTTTTGCGCACTAGGCACAAGTCCACCAAGTGTCCCTGAACGGTATCTTGAGGTGACCTGCAACTCGCCACAGATAGATGCTCGGGTGTTCGATCGACGAACCGTCAATTTTTTTGGATTCATGACGTGGGATTTTATCTAGGGGGGGCCTCTCCCTCCTATCCATTTCCTGGTGACCACCGTATACGGTGGTTTCTGAAACTACGGTTTCACTTAGTAGGGGACAATGCAGTCATGCCAACGAGGGCCAAACTTGGAAAGTCACAGATGGTGGGGATGAAATTGTTGTTGCTATATTTCCCATGCCGAAACACACTATCAAGAGTTGACAGAATTCAAAATTGCGGCTCCGTGACGTTTTTTACACACTGGGCATAGGCCCACCAAGTGTCCCTAAACGGTATCTGGAGGTGACCTGTAACTCAGCACAGATTGATGCTCAGGCCTCCGATCGACAAACCATTGATTACATTGGATTTGTGACATGGGATTTTAGATAGCGGGGGGCCTCTACTGCTTGTCCATTTCCTGATGACCTCCATATACAGTGGTTTCTGAAACTAGGGTTTTGCTTAGTAGGGGACAATGCATTTCATGCCAATGAGGGCCAAAATTGGAAAACCGTATCCCTAACTAGGGTTTAATTTTAAAATGCATGGCCCATAACCATAAACCTACCAGGGAAACCCTAATCTTATCTTACTGTCACAACTCAATTCATAATCAATCTAATTCCCAACTCAACTTTTTGAAATACGGTGGACTTATGCTTCAAATCATGTTGATTCATGAAGTTGGTTCTCGGTATTTGGATTATATTGTAGTTCCTTTAATGTTGAGTGATTATTCATTGGGTGCATGAGGTATTTTGAATAGTGTTGTTGGTCGTTGATGAAATGTGAAGCATGTATTGCACTTAGTTTTATTAAATTACACTTGAGCATTCACTTAACTTGTAATTTAATCATCCAAACTCACAATTTTTAATTAGATATATCCGATTGGTGTGCATGTAGTGAGTTCATTGAAACCTTTAAATACATTGTATTGCACTTATATTTATTAAATTACATGAGCAAGAACTTTGACTTTACTTGTAATGATCATCCAAAATCACAATTTCTAATTAGATATCCAATTAGTGTGCATCTAGTGAGATCATTGAAACCTGTAAATATAATAGTTTGTTCTTTTGATATAGTGCATTCATAAGTAATAGATAATCCACACAAATCAATACAATAGAGTGACACAAGAACATGTGGAAACCAAAGAACAAATTCAAAGTGAAAGTATCATTCAGTTATAACTGAAATGTCAATTCACATGTCTCCAAAAGTACATATATATCCAAAGGTATCCAAAAGTACATATATATCCAAAAGTAACCAGAAGTACATGTCTCCACAACTATCCAAAACTATCCAAGCCACATGTATATGTATCCAACACTATCCAAGCCACATGTACATGTAACTGAAATGTCAATGTACATGTCTCCAAAAGTACAAGTATCCAAAACTATCCAAGCCACATGTACATGTATCGAAATGTACATATCCCATAAGACACATAAAAAATCAAGCTTCCTCTTGTTCTTTCTCGACGTTGATCCTCTAGGCACAACTCTAGGACCAATGTGCGTCTCTGGATCCTACAAATTAAATATCAATTGTTAAATTCAACTAACTATGTACTAATACATTAGCTCAATAAAATACCATATCTAAATTAACTCAAAAATCATCAACAAGTTCATGGACATTGCATGAAACAATTGGTCATTAATGGACATCTCACCTCAGCGAGACACTGTGACAAAGGGGATTGTGTTCCTTGTGTAGCAGATGGAGCTGTTGGTTGAACATCAAGGATGGTCGCATCCATGGTCGAACCAGAGGGGGAAGGAACTGTTGCTGCTGGTGGTGGCTACAATCACCAAATGTTGAAATAGTTAGACATGTGCATGAATAAACAATAAACAACAATAACAAACTATGTCTAGATCATGTTCAAATAGTTGTACCTCTATGTGGCTTGTTGTTATTGCATATGCCACATTGACTGCTACATCAATAACTCCTGTTGTTGGTGGCTACAATCACCAAATGTTGAAATAGTTAGACATGCATGAATAAACATACGCCAACAATAATAAACTATGTAATGATCACGTTGAAATAGTTGTACCTCTGTGTGATTTGTTGCCATTGTAGATGCAGAACTGACTGCTGCATCAACCATCCATGTGAGGTTTTCAATAGTAAACTATGGCTCTTGATGCAGTAAACATGCAAATAAAACATTAACAAAAGATTTTATGCACTGGATTTCATGTTAACCAAGAAATATCATCGAAGGATATACATTACCATGGTATCAGTAGCTCCATGGTTGTGGACAACTAGACTCTTTCTAAGAGTAGGCCACCTCATATACACATGACCCTTGTTCACGTATGGCCTATGAGGAGATACAACTCTAGGAAATGGTCTAGGTGTTTCGGTTGGTTCCTATAGTCAACAAGTGTTCATGTAGTTAGACATGCATGATTCAACGAACATACATGTATTTAAAAATTACATTTTTAATTGTTTACCTGGAACCCAGATGTTTCCTTGGTCGATACGACCATGGATTCTACCTCCATCATTGCTTTCCCCTGTGAAGGATCTGGCATCTTCCAGTTTAATAATTGTAAATATTAAACCATAGATAGCATTAGTGAACTAACATGTTTAGTATGTGGAAATTAATAAATTAACAAGTATTAAAAAAATGAAATTTTAAAATGTTTACCTCGATGTGAGATACGACAATGGGTGTTATATGAATCTCTCCACCAACCAAGGGATGAGTGGATGGAATGTCATGCCCAGATGTTTCCTCAGTTGATATGACCATGGATTCTACCTCCATCACTACTTTCCCCCGTGAAGGATATGGAATATTCAAGTTTAATAATTGTAAATATTAGACCGTAGATAGAATTAAGTGAACGAACATGTACAGTATGTGGAAATTAACAAATTAACAAGTATTAAAAAACTGAAAATTTAAAATATTTACCTCGGTGTGAGATATGGCAATGGGTGCTATATGAATCTCTCCACCAACCAAGGGATTAGTGGATGGAATGTCATGCCCCTCTGTAGAGTGTGGAACATGGAACTCTGGGTCGTCGCTGTCGACATAAAGCATCAACTGCAAGTTCAAAAAACTAATATATTAGCTCAAACTATACATATGTGTACAACAAGGAAAATAAATGAAGAATTTATTACAATTAACCATATACATACATCACTCAAAAACCCACTGAAGACAACATCTGAGGAGATACCATAGCAAGGACGACCACACGATGTGCACTCATGAGGCTCAAAAGTAGGTTGGGGATGTGCTGATGGTGCTGCACTAGTAGATGGTCTTGCACTAGATGGGGGTACTACACTAGTGGGTGGTATTGCACTAGAATATGCTCCTACGCCGTGACGACCTGGTGTATGTACCACACTAGGGACAGATGTCCCTTCCTCACCCATATGTTGAACCATAGTGCTATGACAAACAACTGCCCATGCCAAACTAAAATATGTATCACATGTCTATGGAATAACACGATGTATAGGTGGGACATCTGGCCCAGGAAACAGCCTACGAGGTGCAGGGATAGGGCGATCAACATCTCGAATCCTGGAATTGGGTCGGTTTTGGGGAATCCCCCCACCAATCCCCTAAAACTACGATATATCAAAATAGTTTATGTGTTTACCCAACATGAACTCTAGATACATCTTCCGAAGGAAATATAGGGGGATTTCCCTGTTGTTATGTGGTGGGATATCAAAAACCATATACCATATGTCCATCCAGTTATCAACAAATGGCTGGAATGTGCACCACTCAATAGAGATATGAGGCCTATTTTCATTTGGGATTTCCCCCATGCGAGGATCCCTAAACAATGAAAATATATGCTCTTTGCTTATTTTCAACTTTTTTATTGCATTGTAGTCAAGCCCATCAGCGTACTCTTGTATTTTTCTTTCTCTATATGATGTAATATCATATAGTATGTTGCTTGACAATGAAATAGTCTCAACAATTGCATCCTAACTGGATGCAAGTGAATGACGAATCCTATCACCACCACTAAAAGCAGTACTAAGTCCTCTCAAGTGGGCAAGCTCAATCAGTATTTCAGCATTTGTGTCCATAGCCGCAACTGCAATAAAAACATCAATAAGAAAATCATTAGAAACATATACATGGTATATAATGACGTCTCTTCAAAATTGAACATGTAAATCAAATCAAACTCAAGTAAGCAATTTAATGGCATTCACTTACATACATTTAAAACTTAAAATTAAACATTTAACAATTAAATAGTAAGTTTCGTTCAACTTCTTTCTAAAAGTTAAGGCACTTCTTAACCCTCTTTGGTGACTTTTCCATGCACACTTGGGTTTAAACTTCTTTGAATTTAGGATTGCTATTTTGACATGCTTTGTCCTTTATGTCCCTTGGATATGTAAAAGAAAGGGGCAAGGGACTATTAGGACATGTGAGGCAAGAAACGGGGTGATACAAGGCTGCCACCATATCCTCTAATTATAATTGACTCGATCATGGTTGGGAACACTCTCACGACACACTCTAGGTAGTTCATGGGTGTTCACCATTTCCATTGTTATATAAACATGGAAACCAACCAAAAGTTACATGGAAAAATTGAGAATTTGTGGACTAGAATACAATTGGTTGCAGATGAGCTTAGAGACTCGACATGTAGAAATATATCACCCATTTTTTTTCTATTTTAAAAAATCATTTGATAAACCTAGTGATGCAGGGGCATAGACTGTTTGAGTAAATTCATTTGTCTTTTCTAGGTCAAGGGATCTTAGGGAGACCTAGGGTCTCACATGTTTCTAATTTTCTTTATTATTTTTATAAGATAAAAGAAGCCACTAGTACATGTGATCAATTTTGCCACGTTAGTTTTCCACGTTAGTTTTACTTTCGTGGAAAAATCAAGGGTAAATTATGCATTTTTACAATTTTTTTTAAGAAGCCCCGACTTTCGTCGCTGTATCCACGCCAGACCATCGCTATAGCGACGGCACCGTCTTTTTTTGACTTGTAAAACGGTCAAGGCGTCGATATAGCGATGGAAAAGAGTTTAAGCGCGCTTTTGTTTAATTTTTTGGTGAATTTCGTTCAGCGTGCGCCCTGGACAAAACCCTTTCCAAATAAAAGGCTATTTCAGAAGTGGAAAAGCTTTCCTGCTGGTCACACATATGACGACGACAAAGGATCAGTAAAGTCAAGGCGGTGGTCTCGCACACCATCAGGAGATATTCTTCAAATTGCTGATAAACCACTTCCAAAACTTGCAGAGGATGAGGAGATCGTGGGTATAATAACAATGGAAGATGTTATTGAAGAGCTTTTACAGGTTTCCATCTCAGGCCCTAACTTCATCCTTGCTCTTTTCTTAGTTCACCATCATTTTCATGGGTGGGTAAATATCTTTTGGGCCAGAAACCTTTGGCTTAGATCCTGCATCCAAGGGTTTTTTATTATGCAAAACCATTCAGGACTTGCACATGGCTTTCTCCACCTAATGCTTAGAACAAACTGTCAAGGCTCAATTAAGGAGTATAACAAGATGGTACAATTTGGCTACATAACTGCAGTAGCATAAGCAGAGCAGTTGAACCTATTTCTCCCAATGAAACCATTTTTAGATTTACCACTTGACTACAACCTGGTTGACTGTGCACAGCAATTTAATAGATTCCTTATATTCAGCAATATTTTCAGTGAACTGAGAAATTTGGATGAGAATACCATGTTCACTAAAATGACAAGTTTTGAACAGTGATTATGGTTATAACTCATTTGTATGGCATGGGCGTTATTCCCTAGCTTAGAGTTGAGTTTTCCAAATCATGTAAAGGATATGGGTATGGCCTTAAACTTCATGTGTCATTTAGATTGCAGGTGAAAAATACATCATGTCATTGGCTTGCATGACTAAGCAAAGAAACTATCAAATTGTCTTGGTATCATAAATCGATTCTAGGATTTTACTTCAAAATACATCTATGCAACGTTTTGACATAATGTTTCTGTATTGTGAGGGCAGCAGCTATTCTTGATACTTGAAGTTTGTCCATTGCATCCCACTCGTTTTAAAAAACCAACTTTTTCAATTGCATCACCTGATCACATTTATTACTGAGGGTTCATTCCTACAGTAGTTACATTGTTTAGGAAGAAAATCTCTTGATACTGACCTACTGTTGTCAATTGGGAACATGGAAGCCCTCCTGTAGTTGGGAAAAAGTGAAGGCAATTTCTTGTGAAATAAGCTTTGTCTTGGTTTGCACTAAACTATATATGCACTCACAGAATATCTAACTTTGATTTCTGGCTTTCCTAGCTTAACAGCCTCTTTCACTATTTGATCTTAGTGACACATATTTTAGTCTCTCTGTGAATGTTGGTTGGTTAGACCATTCCTATCAATGGATCTATAGACCTGTTTCAAGAGGTTAGGTCGGGAGCCACTAAGCCTGAAACAAAATAGATTTTTAATTTCAACCTTTATGAGATTTAGTTGGTCAGCACGTGCACTGGAAATGGTTAGTTCTCTTAGTGAGGGCCAGGATTTGTTGCTTGGTTAGTATTAATACAGATATATTTGGTTTTTCTCTAGGGCTTGACCAATGATGTAGGTTAACTTTGTGTGTGTGCAGGAGGATATATTTGATGAGACGGATGCTCATGACGATACCACTGCAAAGTAAACATTATACAGCTGAGAGAGTATATCTAGAATGATATTTGACAGCTGTGATAGCTCCTCTGT
>LPNX011060190.1:1601900-1676151 GCA_001517045.1 Pseudotsuga menziesii | reverse complement strand
CAATGCATTTTTTTTATCCAAGGAGTTGTTGATCATGTCATATAGCTTTATTTTATATTACTATGAAAATAAGAAATTATATATGTAGAAACATAAAAAAAATCATAAAATAATCATGGATATCTCTTCAAGACCTTTGAGATGAGCTGAAAAACTGAAAAACAAAACTTCAAAAATTGATATCAAGGTAGAAATTTATGGGAAATTCATGTGTGCATTATATAATGCATGTGTGTTATTGAAATCATTTTTTTTCTAGGTAGGATAGTTTCCACTCACTCAAGGAGCCGTCGCTTAAGCGACGCTTATGAGGCTAGCCGTTGCTTAAGCGACGCTTATGGCCACATTTTCAAAAAAAAAAATTATCTTTGTGATTTTTGGTAGGTTTAAAAAAAGAAATCCACACGCCGTCGGATTTTGGATCGAAATGTAGTAGTGTAATCATCCATCTGCTCAAGAAGCCACATCAATCAACATGTCAATTCTGTTGATGTCATGTAACTCGTCATCATCTTTTCATGTTTGTTTTTGTGTTAAGATATCATCAACATCATCATTGTCGGGTTGCTTGTATGCTCACATATTCAAGTCACTCTTCATATGCATAGGACTGTCATCTTCAATAAGTTAGGGTTTTCATCTTTAATAAGCTAGGGTTGTCATCCTAGGATTGTCAATAATTCATAATTATCCACTTCATCATCATCCAGTCATATGTATTTGATTTGTCCTATGCTCATCAACTTGTCACAGCCTTGTCATTATGTCACTTGTCAGATAGCTCTGTAATGTCATTGCATCGATCCTTATTGTTGTTCAATGTTATTGTTGTACATAACCACTATTTAATGCATTGGTCATCACTATTTAACACACCAGTCAATAATCATTCGTTTGTAGAAGTCTTTGTCTTCCAATGTTGGACTGTACAAGTAAATTTCTTCGAATGCTTGTCAAACATACACTTGGTTAGCTTCCTATAGGCTATGACACACTAAAGTCACTACAATTTAATAATCTAGCCAAGGGTTCTCATCATTAATATAAGTCTGCTCATACATCCTGTATTCCTATTCTCTATTAATCCAGATCCATATCAACTCAATATCATGTCTTTCTACCCAACAACACCGATCTTTATCCTCTGCTCATTTTTTTCAAACATATGTCCATCATCTGGGGTTTTCTCATGTCCACCACAAACAAGTCATCTTCAACTGCAGTCAATAACTTGTCTTTATCAATTCAACCAATGCCAGAGTCACTTCATATCAGCGTTTTCACCTCAGAGCTTACATATTTGTCTGATCAAACCCATAGAAATTTCTTCAACATAGCAAACCCGAAAATCCTCAGTAGAAAAAACAAAAGGAAAGAATTATATAAAAAAAACTTGTCTTCTTCTTCTGTGTCTACCACAGTGTATACACCTGAGCTTAGCGAAGGTATCCACCACTAAAACGCCAGATCACTTCACCCAATTTCACACACACTATCTATTTCTCCTTTGACCTACAAATTATAGATATCCTTCTTCGTTGTTGCTGTTGTTGGTAACCTTCACAATATCAAACAAAGAGCTCCAGAAGACACCCAAAATTCACACCAAGAAGATACTTCTCTTTATCTTAACTGTGGTTTCTTCAGTTCATCACTTGTACCCGAAAATCTCATATCAATATGTTCTATGCCTTATCGTTTTGAATGGTTTTTTGTTGGTATTTATACTTGTTTCAACCAAAAATAAATAAATATTAATCTGGGCCGACTTGTATCTATTTTACAATTTTTTTATTTTTTATTTTTTATTTTTAAAACACCCTTTTGACTGAGCCGACCTTTCACAAATAATCATTGAATGACCCTTTCTTTAGCAAGTCGGCTAAGTAGAATATCTCTTGGTTATTTTCAATTTGTTCTTCAAGACTTAAATGGATTTATAACCCTTATTCTCCAACCAAATTAGGGTTTCTCATATGTTATCCACATGCCATCAAGTTCACCACAATATCCACACCATTGTTAAAGATGATATGCTAATAAGAATGCATCAAGCCACAAGGGCTTCATCAAGTACCAAGGACCCCGTCATCAAGGTGTCATATACACGAGATTTAAGAACTCGATCCCATCATCATCAAGATCACCCTTGGTCATTGTCAATGAGAAACCAAGTGTGTCCAAGTGTCCAAGTACTATCATTCCACCATATATGTGGGTGCGAAGCCTTTCTCATGTCCTAGGACCATCTCCAAGAGTTCCAAGACTCCATCAAGCCACCGATAACCATGCAAACCACAAATGACCACAGAATGGGTCATTTGGCCCATTTGGTGTTCCAAAGTCTTATTTATCGTGTCAAGAGGCTTCATGGGCTTCTTCAACCACCTCAATCATACAAGAAGACCTACAAGGGTCAAAGATCCACATGCCACCTCCTCTGGAGTTGTCAAGCCTTCTCCTAGGGTACCATGACCCCATCAAAGTATAAATGACCACAGAATGGGTCATTAATTCTTCTTCAACCCATTAAGGGCTTCTCCATCATCCACAAGGGATTCAACACCATAACCAAGGTCCTCATCATCATTAGCATGGTCTTCAACATAATCTACGAGGAGTGGCTCCAAGATCCAATCTTGTGGCATCAAGGACCTTGCAGGACTCCACAACGTGCTCCAAAGAACAACTCATCTTTGTATGGGCTTCACACTGCAAGAGGTATTTGGTGGCATCAATGACTACCTGAGGGGTCACTACATGTCCCATGTTGACATCAATGAAAATTCAATCAACAATTTGATCTTCAATGAAAACCTCAGATGTCTCCTCTTCAATGCATTCTTCATGGCCAATATTGTCTTCATGATATCCCCATTCTTCATCAAAAGTGTCAAGCTCTAGAACTTCTCTTGATATGGTGATAGCCTTGTCATTGCTTTGTCGCTTTGATGGAGATGGCTCAACATATCTCTCTTCCATGGAGTCAAACAAGAACATGTAGGCATCATTTCTATCATTTATTTTAAGTGCAATATCACCTGAAGGATTCTTCTCATATGCATTGATAGCATCAACCAATTTTTATTTCACTTAATACAAATGAGACCCCAAATATATGCATCTTCGGCTTCCTTCTTTTCCTCATTACAATAAATTCAAAAATTCAAAAAAAAAATGATCTCTTTAGGAATGGAACTACAATACCATTCCCATGTATCTTTCCCTTGCATTGAATATTCAAACATCCTCATCAATATGCCCTCATCAATCACATTAATTATTGAAACATACTCTATGAAAGATGCAATAAGTTTGATAGCCATGCTAGGGAGCCCATTAAACTTTGGGACATTGGTAGTCAATGTGGCCCTATGAATCTGATGTGGATATGAAGGAATGCATGAGAAATCCAAAGGATAAACCAACTTTTCCCAAAAATACATATTCTTTCTTCGAGACTTTCAAGCACAAGGTATCAAATCTGAAAAAGCACATACGTCATACCAATACAAATTGTGTGGAATCACCAAGATGAACTTCAAAGACTTCACAATGTTGGATGTGCTGACCTCTACATACAACAAAACTTCAAAAAATTACAAGGAACAAGGGTTTCATCTCTTCATGGAGTCGCCATGTGAGAAGAAAAATTTGCAGCAAGACTCTCAGAAAATACCATGGGGCATAGTTTTCAAATTTCCAAGAAAGTGGACTTTCTCCCCAACAACAACACCAAAAATGTTACCTCCCAAACTAGTATGTTCTTAAAGTCCCAAAGAAGCAAGTTAGCTAAGGGGAATCAAGAGGAAAGGCCAATGTCACCACACCAATTCCCTTCACACTTTTGGTTGGCTCTTCTCCAACTCAAGTGGGGCTTCCCTAAGATAGGATTGCTAGAGCAACAAACAATGTGTGCAAGGTGAAATGAAGAATAGCTCTAACAAAACGTGGGATTATGTAGTAGAGAAATATGATAAGAGGTGATGGGAGAATAAAAAGAACCAGTCCAAGGACTAGTATCGATCCAATCAAGGGAAAAATGAGTAAAATGATCACTAACTAAGAGGTCCTTGCTAAATAGATCACCAAGAGAAGAGAATTGTGTCCACCAACTCCAATCTACTCGATGGATTGAAGGTGAGTTAGGGTTTACAAGGGAAGGGAACTAATGAAGCATCCACTTCTTTTGTAGCTCTATGAGGTGCACCCTGAAAATAAAGGTTTAAGGCTGCACAATCAAAATGAAGGCATAGATACAACACATAAATATCGTAGAAATAAAATGCAAGAAAGGATGAAGTAGAAATCAATGTAAAACATCTTTGTCCAACAAGGTAATATTGCCCTTTCAATGGCCCAAGAAAAGCATAGAAATGATTTAACAAAGTACCTAACAATCTTACAACCATGAAACTCCAAGAAAGAGAATTCTATCACACATGAACAAGAAGGGAACCCTTGAGAAAAAAATTTGCTCCAAGAAAAATATATGTCCCTCTCTCAAAATGATGAACTCAATCCCTGACCTCGATCTCCTTCAGTGAAGTGCACCCCTTCCTCTCAAAGAATGTGTCACCTCTATCAACTAAATCAATGAATTCTCTGCAGCTGTATTCAAGCTCTCTTAGAAACAATCTCTACCTCTAATATATCCTCCCTCTACTACGGATCAAGTGTGTTAGATCTCCACTAAGATATGCACCCTCACTCCACAAGAAAATGTGCCCTCTCTCCTCAAGAATGCGCCCTCATCTATCATGCAGGCATTCACCCTCCTCATGCACTAATTCGCTCCTCATATGTAGATGAACTCACTGCACACAACAACGTACCCCCTCTGCCTACTCAATTCCTTTTTAGGTTTCACTTTCCTTCTAGGTTCAAAATACCTAATTTGTTTTTCATGCAAAAATATCGTCATGTAAACTTTAATTAAAAAGTTCATGCATGCAACTTTCGAATGCAACCTCAAAAAAAGGGTTTTGCTTCTGCATGAAGAAAGGTTAGGGGTCAGATAAATTTCCTAGTTAACTTTTCAACAAATTAGGCTCAATAGAGAGAGCACTCCAAAATTCCAACCATGAGTACAAATGAGGAAGTGGCTCTCTTATATAAGAGATGAGCTCAACTTCCTTTAGAATAAAATAATCATAAATCCTAGATCTAGCCTACGGTGGTGTAAACAATAAATAACCTCCATTAAAACCTAACAAACTCTAACAATATGCATAATATGTGGTGGTCAATGCCACATGCACAATGTCAAAGATACATAAGAACCAAAAGAAGAGGGTGCCTCCATCAAATAGGGATGAATAATTTCAAGTGGAAACCAAACCCTAGTGTGTAAAGGTAGCACTACAAGGATAAGGCCTCAACAAGTGGAGTCATTCCTCAAATAAGGTGAACGCTCTCCATGAAATAATACAAAAGAAATGCATGGTAAAAATATTGTGCAACAAATTTAAATGACAATAATGGAATTTCTAACTTCCTCAATATTTATCAAATTTTCTATTATAGCCACTTTTTTAAAGTCCTACGGCCACTCTACAACTAATGGCGTTGAGAAGGCACAACTATGGGCACTTTTTCAAAAGATAACTGCTCCCAAAGATATGGTGCCCTTCCAAAAACATCCCATCAAAAATGACATAGATGAGTGTGTAAGCAATCATCTTCCAAAGGGTGACAACTCCATCAATGATGAACCACAATCCAAATAAATAACCTCGTAGAGTGGACAACCCCTCCTAAAATAGCATGGAAAGTGGCTAAGATATTCCTTCAAGTGGAAAAGCCGCAAAGTACATGAACATATGTGAAATTAAACTCCACATGTAGTAAAAGATGACTAAAGTGCCTCAACATGTGTGCTTCTAAGCCAACTCATCAATATAATAATATAACCATGCCTCCACATATGTTCCAATAGATGGTGCTCAAGGAAGATGATGTGTCAACTCAAAAATACTCCTTGGTATCATCATCATGCATGAAAATATGTAGCATCATACCCCAAAAACTAGAATTTGACATCCTAAAATATTTTACCATAGCTCCAATGCCTTTAAAAACTAGGGAGATCGTTCTGTACCACTAGAAAGCTCATGGTTTGAGAGTTATGGTTTGAGAGAAAAACTCTTCTAAAGACACGCTACCGAAACTATTAAAAATGGTCCATAAACCAAAATTTGATGCTCAGAAAGAATGCCCAATTTCTCCAACACATTGAGGAATCATTAGGAGTGTTCTACACCATTGGAAAGGTCTCGAAAGGAGCTTTCTAACCATATATCACAAGTCACCATCTCAACTAGGGTGTTGGAGATCTAGTGGCCTAAAGTGAAGGTCCTGTTAAGCACAAATCACCCCAGAATCGGCACAAAACAAAGTGCAAAAGGCGATCCAATGCCATGAAGATCATCAACTGAAAGGTGTTGATACCATCCATATATGTGTAGAACCAAAATAAGCAAGTAACCCAAGCAAAACACCATGAGAACATCAATCATCTATCATCAACCAAGGCATCAATATCATGGAGACACACATGCTACAATCTAGCATCAAGACCCTAAGCCATCTGAATCTCTATCAAGGTGTAACGCCGACTAAAATTGTGAATAAAGTCACAAGAGGAGACCCATGCAAAATAGGGGGCAACACGCCCTAGAATACCCATTGAGAATGTTGATTATAATTTGTAATTTTCCTAGCCTTATAAACATCTTACACTCCAATATAGCATTTCTACAAAAAACAAAAGTCCTCCTTCCATACCTAAATAATACCTAAAATAGTAACAAGTGGCTCTAACAATGGAAATAGTAAGCACTATAGTTTACAAAGGAAGATTCTTCAAACTAGCATTTACCCTAGAATACCCACTAAGAATGTTCATTGTAATTTGTGATTTCCCTAGCCTTATAAACATCTTACACACCAATAAAGCAGTTGCACATAAAGTAAAACTCTTCCTTCCTTGCCTAAATAATACCTAATATCACCAAAAGGATCCTTCTATTTTTCATGATAAAAAATTTCCAACTTGGCTCTATTAACCCGTGTTTTCTTTCTCAAACGACCTAGATGAAGGATCTAATATTGTAAAGTACCCCACTGGAAATAGCCGTGTGATTTCAAGGATTTATGGTCATATTCAATATATTATTATTAGCCTCATAAATTTAATGAGACTATAACACAACTTTCCTTATAGCCTTGTTCTAACATAAGGTGACATTTCTCAAGCGTCATACCAAACAATCATGAAGCTGCTAAAACCAAACACATGAACATAACACAAATGGAGTCTTGCAATATAGAAGGCTAGATACATGACATTATTGAATTCTAAATGGTATATTTATAATAGAATAAGGAATCTTAACTCTCATGCCATGATGATGTAAAGTAAACAAGGAAAACTAGTACAATTATGTTTGAAGGATTAACCTTAATCTAAATCATTACTTACAAGGTCAAGCCTCCAAAAAGATCCCATGCTTTTCAAATGTTTAAAGACAAGGATACAAGTGACTCTAACAATGGAAATAGTAAGCAATATGGTTTACAAAGGAAGATTCTTCAAACTAGTGTTCACCTTAGAATACACATTGAAAATGTTGATTGCAATTTGTAATTTTCCTAAACTAATAAATGTGTTGCACGCCTATATGTTGAAAAATAATAACTGTGAAGGTCCTCACTCATATTTTTGGTGTGGGTGTGATTTAGAGGACTTAGACTTTGTCCCTTGTATATTTATGTATTAAGTGAATTATATATGAATAAAGTAATGTTTTGTACTTTATAGAAAGGGTCTCACTTAAGTGAATATTTAATAATTAAAGCAAATTAATTATTAAAAAGTGAGTGCATTAAATGACGACCCTTGATTTTATAAATTAATCTCAACCCTACATTAGGTGGTTCAGATAAGTAGTTACAAATTTAAAGTATAAAACAAAGAGAGGATAAATGATACACACCATCAGAGAAAAAGAAGAAGGGCACAATTTCCAAGAGAGAAGAGCAACACGCATCCCTAGGAAGCCTCTGACAGTGGTACAACAGCATTTATGACAACCACATGTGTGGGATCGAATCCTAATGTAACTGTCTCGAATCCCAATAAGTGATAGCACCATTAAATGTTGGGCATACAACATTAATTGCAGGCACGTGTGGGCTCAGGAATTGAGGGAAAAAGTACAACAAACTGTACAAGTCATACAACAAGCCGTACAGTCATTTTTTGACATGAATTTCAGGTTGGCACAAATTTCAAGATAAATTATGTTTCTGAGTTATTTTGTTGCTATTTCATATTTGTGAAATTTTTCCTATGAGGGTTTGAAAGAAAAATTTCAGTGTATTGAAATTTCTGCTCTTCTTAATGAAAAATATAATTGCTAAGGTTTTCCCCGGAGTTGGGGTTTTTCTCGGTCTTTTGACCAAAAATATATGTGTTTCATGTGTTTGATTGATACTTCAGTTTTCAAGAAGATCTTGAAGTGGTGGTTTTTAATTTTAAATTTATGAGTAATTTTTTTATTAAAACCCCTAGATATTCAAGTGTTTGACAAAATGTGTGGATGAAAGTTTTATTATTAATGCCATTTTTTTCTTCATGGTATCAGAGTTGTACTAAAGTGGGGCTCAAGATTGTGATTCGTAGTTAAAAGAAGTTGTGTTGTCTTTCGAGTTAATATCTATTGTAGGTGATTTCCAATGATGAACATACAGTATGAGGATAGATTGGATGGTGTATCCAACTACCTCCCATGGAATGTAAGGATTACTTCCGTATTAATAGAATGGAAAATATGGAGTTTTGCTAACACCAAGATGACCAAACCTACAGACAAGGATAAAGTAGAAGGGTTTGAATCCCTTGAGTCCAAAGCCCGGAGAGTGATCCTAGATGGAGTGAAATACCATCTCATCACACATTTAACACAAAAGAAAATAGTGAATGACATGTGGGATACACTAAATCGGTTATTTGAATCCAAGAACAAGAACCGCAAGATGACACTGAATGACAAGCTACACAATATCAAGATGAACAAGGATGAGGGTGTGGCCTCCTACATAACTCGTGTGGCTCAATTCAAGGATGAGTTAGCAGTTGTGGGAGATATTGTCCCTAACTCAGAACTGGTGAGGATAGCCCTGAAGGGTTTCATCAAGAATTGGGATGTATTTGTGAAGTGCATTGTAGGTAGAGAAAAGCTTCCCAATTGGTCCAGACTATGGGATAACTTTACTCAGTGAGGGATTTGAGAAGGGTCTCAGGTTAGTTAGGTCAGTGAAATAGTGGAGCAAAATGTGGCATTTGCAACAAAAGTTAACAAAAAGATGAAATACATCAATTAGGTCATATATGTTATCAGTGTGGTCAGATAGGACATTATGCCACTGAGTGTCTTGAGAAGAAGAAAGAGAAGAAGGAGAGAGATACAGCAGCGTCTGCAGCAGTAGAAGACTATGCAACAAAGTTTAAGCAAGAGTTTTCTCTTGTCCCAATTGATTCCAGTATAGGAAGCTCTGTTTTTTAGAATGTATGGGTTGTTGATGGTGGAGCAACCAGACACGTGACTGGAATCTATGATATATTTCATATTGTCACGGAGTTGGGACCAAGACACTATGTTTAGACAGATATAGACAGTATGTATGTGGCAATACAAGGGGTTGGAACAGTCAAGTTCCAACTAGACCTTGGTGAGGTCCTAGAGATACATGGAGTGCTCTTTGTTCTTGGGATGAGAGTTAGTAAACTCTCAGTATCATCCTTTGAGGATGAAGGTTATGGGATGATGGTGAGATATGGTCATGTTTTCATGTATCAAAGAGATGAAACAGTTGGTACTACCATTCTGTTAGGAGATCACAAGGAAAGGCTCTATGTTTTGAGAGGGCACACTGTATGTCCAAGAGTAGGTAGGTGGTTGTCAGAGGATGAGGATGAGGCAAGAATAATATCTGATGTGCATGTTTTCGATGAGGAGAGTGATTCTCTCCATAGCACTAGCAAGAGACTAATCCATTCTAGTGGTGGTGATGATGAGCAGGTGGATGAGGCTCAGGTCGAGTCTTGGGTTTCACAGTTCCAGTATAGTGTTGAGCACTTGTATCCGAGAGAGATTTCAGAGTAGGATGGACTTGTTTCAGGAGTCAGAGATGGAGATGGCGTTGTGGACCTTCCTCATTAGGAGGGAGGGCTGAAAAATAATAATTTTGAAGCTCCTCACTCATATTGTTGGCGTGGGTGTGATGAGGACTTAGACTTTGTCATTTGTATATTTATGTATTAAGTGAATTTTATATAAATAAAGTAATGTTTTGTACTTTATAGAATGGGTCTCACTTAAGTGATTATTTAATAATCAAAGTGAATTAATTATTAAAAAGTGAGTGCATTAAATGATGCCCTTGATTTTTTAAATGGATCTCAACCGTACATTAGGTGGTTAAGATAAGAAGTTACAAATTTAAAGTATAAAACAAAGAGAGAGAGAGGACAAATGATACACTCCATCAGAGAATAAGAAGAAGATCGAAGACCAAGAAGAGTTCCCAAGAGAAGAAGGGCACAATTTCCAAGAGAGAGGAGCAGCACACATCCCTAGGCAGCCTCTAGCAACCATACAACAACATTTATGGCAGCCACATGTGTGGGCTTGAATCCCAATGTAACTTGATTGAATCCCAAGAAGTGGCAACATCATTAAATGCAGATCATACAGCATTAATTGCAAGAACGTGTGGGATCAGAAATCAAGGCAAATAAGTACAACGGTTCGTACAGTCTGCACAGCATGTCATACATCAGTTTTTTGACATGAATTTCGAGGTTGGCACAGTTTTTGAGATAAATTATGTTTCTGGGTTATTTTGTTGCTATTTCATATTTGTGAAATTTTGCATGTGAGGGTTTGAAAGAAAATTTTCAATGTATTGAAATTTCTACTCTTAATGAAAAATCTTCTTCTTAGGGTTTTTCCCAGAGTTGGGGTCTTGCCCAGTCTTTTGATCAAAAATATATGTGTTTCATGTGTTTGATTGATACTTCAGTTTTAAAGATCTTGAAGTGGTGGCTTTTAATTTTAAATTTATGAGTAAATTTTTTATTAAAAACCTTAGATATTCATGTGTTTGACAAAATGTGTGAATGGAAGTTTTCATATTAATGTCAAGTTGTTCTTCACTATGAAGCATTTATTCATAAAAAAAAACTCTTTCCCTACCTAAATAATACTTAAAATGACCAAAAGGTTCCTTCTATTAGTAGTTAAAAAGGTTCCAACTTGGTTCTATTCACCCATGATTTAACCTAGATGAAGGATTTGATACTGGAAAGTACCCCATTGGAAAATAACCATCTATTCACAAGAATCTATGTTCAAATTCAATTATTATTAATAACCTGATAAATCTAGTGAGGCTATAACACAACTTCCATTATATCGTTGTTCTAACATAAGGTAACACTAAAGGAAAGGAGGATACTACGTTCAACCGTAGTTTTTTTCTCAATGTTTGAAGCCTTTGGATGGGCTCATCATCAGGAGAGAGGTGTCCCTAGAGGAGGAGAGATAGGGAAATTTTCTTGCCGACAATAAAATTTAAGAATGAATTCATTATATTAATTTTTAATTTAATTTTTAGTATTTTTATTTTCTTAATAAATGCCAATTAAAAGCAAATTAATTAATAATTATAATAAAAATTAAAGTTTTAAGAACACCCCATAAATTTATATGTATAATAAATGGGTGAATCTCCCTAATATATAAGAAAATTTGAAGGCTATTTAATCAATAATATAATATGTATATATAATGTTTTGGCTAGTCTTTCATTCTATTATAGAATCTTGTAAAATCTAGGCTAATCTTTCACTAAATTATAAGATATTGTAAAATCTTGGCGAATATTTCACTAAATAATTAAATATTGTAAAACCTTGAAGAATCTTTCGTCAAATTATAAGACCTTATAATGTCTTGGTGAATTTTTTTCTATGAAGACTCAACTTTTGATTCTGCAGATTACTAAGGAAGTCCACTAGAAGAGCATATACCAAAGCTTGACTCTCTCAACTACTAGACCCTCAAATGAGAAAATGCATGAATGAGGAGAGGAGGGATTTATTTATACATTTCTCAAGCAGTATTGGGTCACTCATAACTAGAGGTGTTGGTGAAATACAACTACACTAACTAGATTCAGAGAAAGTGGGGACTCGACTTTTTATCTCGTCTCTTAATGGTCCAACAGACATGTGAAGACTCAAATCTTGACATACCGACAAACTGATAGAATTGAACACTTTACATTGTGGAGTGATTATGGCACACACCAACCATTATTACAATGTAGAGTGTTATCGAGACCCACAACATTAATATAGTGTATGAATTCTCAATTAGCTTATTTTCAAATCTGTCATTTATAAGTTACCCTCTAAGAAAATAAGTAACATGCTAATCTTTTTATAGATACAATGCCACTTTTTCCCCTATTTTATTGACAATCAAAATATACATTGTCATTTGATTTAGAATTTTTAGAGTTAGTTAGAAACTTGCAATGGTTTTTAGAAATAAGAACATACATTAACAAGAATAAAAAGCACACTAATGCATCATCACGCATATTATTAGAACTACTATGTTAAAGACTACTATTTCTCAGATAAACTGAGGAGGTGTTTGTATCCATGTCCTTGAAATTTTTGAAAGCCTGCATTGTTTAGTACCATCGTTGAATGCAAAAGGCTAGATATCAAATAGCATAATGTCTACATCTCATATCAAACATGCCCTGTACATATTATATACAATCATGATGGAAATGAAGTATTGTGTTCCAGCTAAATCATATATTTATCATGCATAACTAGATCCATTTTAGGATGATGATAGCAATTACACATAATAAAAATCACCAAAAAACATTTTACTTCTAAATGACCCTTACAAAAAAAATATCGTAAAACAAGTATCGAACCCAACAAATTTAGGTCACAAATAAAATTGACGAATTTGGCAATACAAATAAAAAAATCTACCAGTCACGAACTTCTCAATACAAATAAAAGAATCTACAAGAACTCTTTGGACAACTCTACAAGAAGAGAACGAAAATAATGATAATTCCACTATATCCTCGCCATTATAATCAGTGTGCATTCATTTATATTACAAGCACTTCAAACATCAATAATAAAAGACATAAAATATGAACATGTACACTCTCATTAATGCCTTAGATACAATAATAATTACAGAGCAAGATCCTAATAAAATCACATTTTAAACAACTAATTCAAATTCAATTTGAATATATAAAAACCATGTGGCATCTCTCCATCAAGAGTAGCATTCGCTAACAACATATAAATGTCAGTCAATAGTTTAAGCATGAGAAGGAATAAAATAAATCATATATTTTGAGCTCTATAACACTTTCACAGAACCAATGCTTCTAGGATAGAATAAAACCCTAATAACACCGAATGAGCCCTAAGAATCAAAAGTTCCCTAGAATTCAACAAGCCACAAAAAGAATCCATGATAAAGTCACGATAAAAGGTAAATTTACAATATAATAATCTATTGTAAGTGTGGACCAAAAGCATAAAAATATTGACAAAAAGCATACCACATTAATTATTGGATAAAAAGCGTGATGCAAGTTTGTATTCTCTAATAAATTGCATGTGTGACATGCCCCTTCAAGACTTGAGCTTTCGGCAATGGAGATGTTATGTGAAGACTAAAATGTCAAGAAAACTAAGAATGAAAAGTCAAATCGCATCAACCAGAATCTTCACCCTACAAGCACAATGCGATGTGGATGAACAATGAACCATTGTAGTCTTTATGTATAACAAAATAGCACCTAACTTTTCCTAATACTAGAGATCGAGGGCTCAAAGAAGATATCACATAAAATTGACTAAAAATACAAGAGAATGAAACCATATGCCTAAATTTCAGGGAAAATGGAGGGCAAAATAACCATTGGGAGCCTCTATTGCTGAAAATTGGGAGCGAATGAATGACTTCACTAGAATTTTTCTAGAAATTGGGGCCAGAAGATAGATTGGAGGGAGATTTTGCTAGTGCGAAAATAGTTTTTATCATTTTCCTCATTAATATATGAGAGGCTATTCATTTTGGATTTATTTTTTTCTAATAAATATTGGGCAAACATATTTGAGCTGAAAACCCCTTTCTATATAAGAAAATAGGCCACTAAATTTTTGTAGCCCCCTTAATATAGCCCCTAAAATTATCCATGATTAAAATTAATATATAGTATTATTATACTATACTAATATCAATGTATCAATAGTGATTCAATATTAATATTAGTAAAGAAATATTAATGTATCAGTAGTACTACAATATTAATATTAATGTATCAATAGTGATACAATATTAATATTAGATGTCTAACATTAAAATGTTAAAATTAATATACTAGATTAGAACATTGATATATTTAATACACTAAAATTAATACAATAGTATTAAAATTAATATATTAAATATTAATAATAATTAATATTTAGAATCTAATACATTAATGAAGGAATTAATATTTAGAAGCTAAAATGTTAATGTCGAAACCCTAAAGAAACTTTAAAGTATAAGTAAAAGATTGATGTAGACCTAGGGTTAGTAGTGAAAAAAGGGAGGCGGGGTTTAATTATTAGGATTGGCGTTATCATTAGTGATTAAATTATTATTATTATTATTAGTTCAAGTTTTTAGGATATGGATGATAAGACGCCAGCACTCACCTAGCTTTAGGCCATCATCCCTGTTAAGATTCAAGGGATGTTTTTCGATCTCAATGGCCTCACGAATTTTTATTTTCCTATAAATGGTCTTCCCTTACAATCACCTTTGCATCTTCAATTCGGATGTGAAGTTTTAAGAGGTGGGCATGCTCAACTAACACTTCTAAGGGACACATGAGACAATCATGAAGCTTCCAAAACCTGACAAATATGAAAATAACACAAACAGAGCCTTGCAATATAGTGGGCTTGATAGACAAGACTTATTGAATTCTATTGACAGTGGTGCATTTATAATACAACAAGGAATCTTACCTCTCATGCCACATGATGGCATCTCTAACAAGCTCCCAAACCATATATATATGAGACTTGCTAGTATCCTTCCTAACCATCTCAAGTACCTTTTTGCACACGTACACATACTCAGAATATTTTGATTGCATTTTCCATTAACTCGGCTTATTCACACACCATACACTTCCACACATCAAAATTGAGTCTCTAACCACTTGACCTAGTAATACAAAATGCACACTACTCTTCCAACATCTTTCAACTTATCGTCTTCTTTCTAGCTCATGCATTGACTTCATCTAGATTTAGCTACTTGCTTAAACTAGTAACCTCAACCCATATTCTGATTAAAGGTTTTCCAAAGATGGCATTGAACCAAGTCATTGAACCAATTTGTGTGCAAGTACTTTGGCATCTTTTGCCTTTACAGTTGCTTCTACCAAGAAATTTAACTATCTCACCCCTAACCACTTCTTCTGATTTCTCCAAGGGTTTTTTATGGGTAATTCCTAGCCATTTTTAGCAATTTATTTAATACTTTGTGGCTTTAACCCACATCATCAATTTTCAAGAATTCCTAGTGCACAAAATCACCCTTTTCTTCATGTCATCTTCCACTCAATCCAAACATCAACACGATCAACAAATTGTTAGCAAGCACTAGCATCACTATGAAGTAGAGTGACCACAAATATGCATCATCTCACATTTAACCTATTTGAGCATGTTATCAATCGGTGATATACAAATACAATAATTGGAAAATGAATCAACAAGCCAAGCATACAAATTAATCGACCTAAAGGTTGGTATCATATCTTGCATCCTTTTGAAATTCAATAATTCCAACATTTCTCCCCCATAATGATATTTTAAATTACACCTATGTGGACTCATAGATATTCTTCAAACTTTGTTAAATAATCTTGAACTTTACCCTGATGCAGCTAACAATCTCTAAGTGGATTTGATGTTCTTATTCTTCTCCTCCCCTAATTCTTGAATTGGATTTTCATGTCAGCTTTTATAAATTAGGTCACCTCCTATGATGCTCACAATAAAATTATATGGAACACCCCACTACTTCCCCTCAATCAAAACAACTAACAAGGTCTTCTAACTCGATTTGCTTTCAATAATGCTACAACCTTAAATCAAGTTCATCATCATTGGAATAACTAACAATAGGTGTAGCTTGAGTGGTTGTGAGGAAAATAGTTTACCGTCCCCAACTGGGTTCAAATCCCATTTTATGGCATATTTGCTCTTGGGTGAGCCAATTGTTGATGAGTTATATATGATCTATTCATGAAATGCTGACTTGACCTTGTTCCCTAAAGGATCTAAGGCTTACCCTAAGTATCATCCTCAAAATGAGGAGAAGTGCTTGGGAGGTTTTCCTTGGGATATGTTAACTAACCATAAAAAAAAGGCACATTAAATTCTATTTTTGTTGCATTTTGTTCTTAGATTACCTAAAACCAACACTTTGATGAGATTTTGGAACTAGCTCACCTCTAATCAAACTTCAAATCAAAAAATATTGCAAGGTGCAAGACTACTTCATTGATGTCAATATTACCTTGTTTGGGTCTTCACCCTCTAGATGGATGAAATCAACTCTTTATTTTGTAGCTTTTCAAACAAAATGTGACAGCTTGGTGTGGGATTCCTTTCTCATCATGTTGTCATGTCCTTATAGGACATAGTCATCTAACACACTACATGGGTAACAAGCAATGTTCCCCCAAGTTTCCAAGACATGGGAGCAGGGAAACATACATTGGGGACGTGTGGAGACTAACCCCAAATTTTTGGGAAATTAGGGGGGGATGAGTCGCCATTGAGGTCATAAAAATTATTAGGTCCCGACAATAACAATTCATCCTGTGTAAATACAAATTAAGTTGCTCCCTGTTAATACATCCTAATTCTTCAATGATTCAACACACTTCAACATTGTGTGGAATCCATGGCATAGATGTTGTAATGGGGAAATGTGACCTGAGGACCCTATTTCTTCATGATTCTAGAGGGCATCACATTATTTGAGGCTTTCAAGTCCAACATACAATTATACAAGAATGAACTATTAATCGTATATTGGGATTTTATTCATCAATCGCACCATTGTGCTCCCTTCCTCTAGGCTTTTAGCCCTTGCCTCTACCTTGAATCTCGAAGTTAATCCTCGAAGGACATTACTCAACACCCTACCATTTTGATGAAAATTCTTAAACAAAGCATTAAAATAAGGTAGAATTAGAAAAAAAATTCCCATGCTTACTAAGCGATTTTGCTTGACTTAACACATTTTGATTAAGGTCATGATAGAGGAGTTCAACAATCAACACCACCAACATCAAGGTACATAGAGAGGTTGATGTGCTTGATTAAATGGCAATCCCTTAACCTCATACATGATAAAATCCAGTGGAAGCGTTGCAATCCTGAGTCATGAAAACTGTTAAGCCTGTTAAATTATGAATGGGATCTAAAATTCTACTTTTTGCATATGAACTCTGATGAGGTTGGAACCACTCTCAAACACCCTAAAACAATTAATGGTAATGTTAAAAATTAAGTAAAAGGATAGGAAATGAAAGATGAGGAAAATACCACTTTTACTTTAAGAATTCAATATTATCATTACTACTAGAGCGCCTAGGATCCCCCCACTTCACCGATGTGTGCTTCAAAACAAGGAAACAAGCTCCCCCCTGCATTTCCTCACGCTTTGCCAAATTGAGGACGAGGAGAAACGTTTTGCTAGGATCCCCCAAGTCTGCAGAGTGTGGGGAGCGAGGGGGGCACGTCCCCGACCTTGGGGAACATGTCCCCATGTAACACTAGTAACAAGCCACAATAACTGCCAATTTGCAAGAATTGGGTTCTAGACTCAATGTTCATTGTAGAATTCAGATACTTTGTGATTCAACTATTGTATTGAGATACACTTTCCAAAGTCGACATCTCAATCCCTAATGGTAGATGGGTCGATTCCCTAGGGTTTCCTATATCCAACCCTAAACAGATTAGTATCTATGAGATGTGAAGCAATTTTGGGGAAGTTCTTTCTTTTCCAATTGACTTTCATGGTCCAACCTCTATATGTGTCTCATTTAGGACACTACATTTATATTCACAAGCATTTTGCTTCTAGTTCTTCTTTCCTTTCTCTCGACTTGTCTCAAGTCTTGTTGCTTGCAACAACTACTAACACGTCCTAAATATCCCATATTTCCACTACTCAATCAAACTTTATTCAATATTTCTCTATATCTTTGTGTCTAAATATCAGGTTCTACATTTGTCTGTAATGCCCATAACTAATCTTGATTGTTTGTTCTATTTCCTAACTTTGTTGAAATGGACCCCTTCCAGCAAGCCAAACTTCAACCCTAGGTCGAAAAACCTAATTAACATCCCAATCACCATAATTATAAGTACAAATCACTAGTTCACATCTTGAACACTTAGAATCTCTAGAAACAACTTTGTATTAGTATGTGCACACTCCATTATGCGTACATCATGGACTTCCACATAATTTTTTGATCAATTTTCTCACTCAATTCATATACTCAATTTGTCGTCTTTTATTATCATAATTCACTACTGACCTAACAGAAAATTACATCTTCAAGAGGACTCTTTAAGATGACTCATTAATTCACATTGACTTAAAGACCCTCACAAAACATCGTCACTTGACTTAGACTTCATTACAACAATTAAATAACAAACATCATAACTCATGGGTCATGCTTGCCACTTTGGAATTCATTTACAGGTCTCTGATTCACGCCATTTTTCCATGTTATACCAGTTCATTTTTTATCATGTCCACCATACTTTCTTGAGCTTTGTTCCATCTCACCAGACTTTGTTCATCTTCTCTTTTAAAAAACCACTTGTGTGTGTGGTTAATAATTGGAATGAAATAAGATTATTCTTCAATCCTTTGTCTTCAAATGGCTTCAATTGCAGAAACTATTTGCACCATCAGAAAGTACTAAAAATTTTGATCAATCTCAGAAAAAAAATGGACTCAATTCTAACTTTGGATGAAGAAGTTATGGTTCTTTGAAATTTTTGTCTAGTGACCTTAGCAAAAATACTTTGAAAATTCTAAAACCACACGCCTGAATATAACACAAATGAAGTCTTACAATATAGGAGGCTTGATACACAAGACTCGCTAAATTTTATTGACAGTGACGTATTTATTATACAAGAACAAATCTTACCTCTCATGCCACATATTGTTGTCTCAAACAAATGCACAAAACATTTCTATATGTTAGACTTGCCAATATTCTTCTTGATAGATATCATGAGGTAGAGGATCGACAGTGAATTCACCAACAAGAGTCTAATCCAACAAGATAAACAAGCTGAATATAACAATGTCTTAATGATGAACACATAAGACTTCAAGAGATTATGCAACACAAGTAGAGAAAAATAGTATAGGTACCCTTAGGCAAAAGAATGAATAACACACTTGAATGAGATGATCTTACAAATAAAGAAGGTGGTGTATTTATACCACTCCACTAGGGTTAAGGTGCTAGCCTCAAGAAGAAGAGTAGGCCGACCTTAACCTAAAATACAATAAAGTGTAGTAATGGGTGTAACAACTTACAACTACACACAAGTTAACCCTTAAAGGGTCTCAACTACCCACATAGTGTGTTGGCATGTGGCCACAAGTGAAGATTAGCAAAAATCTCTCAACACTTACAAACCACCTCACATACACAATATTCCAGTCAAATGTTCCATTAATTCACCTTATTAACACATCTTAGGCTTGCATACTTTAATAACATTAATTCTAATCTATTTTCAAGGTCACAGCGTAGCCAGACACCAAATTGATGTATGAAATACACTTGTTTATGGGACATTAGGCTATGAACACAAAGTGTGCATAAATCGTTTTAACAAATAAAAGCTATGCCAACATTAAGAGCCATTCGAAACAGTTTGTAGTTCCCTCTAGGCAAACACTACAATGGGGACTAAATTCAAATTAATCATTCATCCGTATGGATCAATAGTCGATAACCATTTCAACTTCTACACTAGATAGAATTAGATCACACTTGGTACGATCAACCTTAGACATGTCTTGAAATGGAGCAATTGATAGTAGCCAATGTCGTCCTCATCCTTGTTGGTTTAATGTGTCAAACATTGATGCAGAAGAGAACTCCAAATGTGGAGCAAAATAAAGTAGCAGCAATAGTAACCCAAGGGACCTCATTTCATAGATATACCATCAACATGCTTAAGTTCTTACAAGTCTAATATTGAACATACCAAAAACTAAGTAAATTCCACAATTTAAAGAATACTGTAGGACTTCTGTAACGTTTAGTGATGGATGGATGCACTCCTTTGAAGGTTACAATCAGTCATACCTATGCCAGATACCCTTTGAAGGTTACAGTCACAGGTCACAGATACCCTTTGAAGGTTACAGTAAGTCATACCTATGCCAGATACCCTTTGAAGGTTACAGTCACAGGTCACAGATACCCTTTGAAGGTTACAGTCAGTCATAACTATGCCAGTAAGATTGGAGAGTGCCGAGACTTCTGGGTATGGAATTATACACCACTCCCAACAGTTAATAACATCATCAAGATTGAGGCCTGCAGTGAGTATTGCCTACAGATTTTGCAAATGATTGCAAAAAGGGTGCCACTTGACAGGAAGGTGTTGAACAGATCACTTAAAGATCATTGGATGTATGGAACCTGGACCATTCATTTCTCTACAAACAAGAAGTATCTTTTACTCAGGTGTGGTGGACAGCCCGTAAACAAAAACTCCAATGGTTAATGGCCCATAACCAGACAGTTATCTAGATTAAAAGATTGATAATGCACACACACACACAGAGGCATACAATATGAAGGAAAGTCTAAGGTTTGTACTTCTAATGAAGGGAATGTTGTGATACATCATACAGTAACTAATCTCAGAGATAGATATCGAACTACTTTCACAAGTGAAATGACCTTTCAGTAGGACACTTGAAGGATAAGTCCTTATCAATTTCTCGCTTTTGCGTATGTAGTATTTCCCACGAATTAAACCCGTGCTTCTGGGTGAGTTGTACACACATGCACACTGTATATTTGATCAGTGATATGCACACATCCACTCCGTATACATGGTCAGTAACAAAGACCTGTGCTTCTGTATATACTACACATACATGTTGTATATATAATCAGTAATGAAGACCTATGTTTGTGTTTGTGTTCCCTACAGGCATATCCACTGTATATAGTCATAAATAGAGACCTACGTTTCAGTGTGCACCACAGACAAAAAAATAATAATGTATATCTAATCTTTAATAGAGAGCTATCAGCTATGTTTTTTGGGTGCAGACACATAAGATCAGTCAACTATTTTCACTAAATTTCTTTGATTTCTTTAAGTTGGTGGAAATCAAACCAACAGACCGATCATGCTTCAGAGTTTACATATTAAATAAAGTATTAGTAGTTGTGGAATAGATTTGTTAATATGCCAACATTAATGCTATGTGGAGACCAAACTCGAGAGGAGACAACATCTGAAGACAGAATTGAGCAGAAAAGAACATAACCTATAAATGGAAGAGTAATACCATAAGGAAAAAATGGATGCAAACAGTCAAGAAACTATCACGGATTGGTCATTTGTACATGTTATCTAAGTGTAGCAATTCTTGTGCATCTTAGCCATGGAAGCCATGCAAAGAGCTTTCATGAGGCTCCCAACTCCAGGCTCTCCTAAGTACTTGTACGAGATGAGTCCATGACAGCCCTAATTTACTCATTTTTCATAGAAAGACATCAGACGCATAAGATCAGCCTGCAACACGGTGACAAGGCCCATATGATGGCAACATAGAATCTTTCATAGTAGGATGGATACATAAGGGATTTCCTGGTTCAATTCTCCCATCGGGATATGGAGGGAACACTGTAACTAAAAAAATTTCGTATAGGAAGCTTTGATTTCTGGAAGCCTAATCACAAACTGAATGCAAAGTTCTATTTAATTATTCCTATGCACATTCCTGACGCCATATAAATGAAATCTCTCAAAATTCTAAGCCGTGTTGGTGGTAGAAAATTTTAATATAATGAAAGATTGTGACCCTTAATTTTGACACTGACGTGCCTTAAAAAAAAACTACGATAATAACATGCTGCTGTTTGTATTTGACAAGTAATATGCATCAACTCTAATTCAGTTTGTTCAGATTAATGCTAGTTTACTATTGTCTTCAGAGTAACTGCAGATTCTTTTTTTTGGGTGGTCTTAAAATATTGTTTTCCTCTTTCTCACGTTTCACACGGAACATACAAGCCGACTGGGCATTGGTTCAGTGGTGAGTTTGATAAGAATATTAGACTGTCCATTGGAGCTGCATGGTCTAGACTCTAGACTCTATACCCAAATGGCATGAGTTTCAAAGAAATGAGACTTCGGTCTATATCCAAATGGCATGAGTTTCAAAGGAATGAGACTTGGTTCTGGAAAAATTTTGACGCGGTAGTGATGTAATATCCCAAACTGATATGCACTGATGTTGTGTAGGGTTTATGATGATATTGACTGCTTATTGATACCAATGTAAGATGCTCTTTAACCACAAGATGTGTGTATGCAAGTTTAACAATAAAATCTAATAGATTTGATATTCTTTAAACTTGAAAATTCCACAGAGCTTAATAAGACTATGGATCAATAATAAGCAACAATGAAATTTACTAGACTGTGCTCTTTAGATCTCAAATATGATGTAACCTGACCTTAAATAATGTTGATCTTGCAATACTTATGGCTGTAGCAGCTTCTAAGAAACTCAGATGGGAGTATATGCCTGGTAAAAAGTCTGCATGAGGATACAAGTTGCAGATCTGATATATATCAGATATTTCCCAAATAGAGGTGATGACTTCTTGCTGTTTGAGATAGCTGATCAGATTCTCAATGGCTGAATTTTGGCTTCTTCCACTAATCCACGCGGTATATCTCTGTCTACAGTCAGTTTGATTAGGCCAGTTATGAAGGAGCACACCCAGCAGCAACAAATAAGGCGACTATAAGGGATCCTTCCCTGAGAAGATAAACACTGCCATAAACAATGGATCCTGTCTTTGATACGCTGCTATATAGCAGCCCATGCATTCATGCCTTCAGATGGTGACCACTGTAATATACTGCCTTAAATCTGATCTCAATTACTGGCTACTTCGGGTTAATGTGTGTGTCAAGAACTTCAAATATCCACTGCTGATTTGACTGCTGATTTGTTGAGTTTATAATTTATGGTTTTCTCATGGCATTGCAAGATAGGCAGCAATATATTATATCAAATATACTAATCAGGAATTCAAGGTGTTAAACTTGTCTACCTTTGTCCAACAATACACAGTGTGCTGTAGAATTCATAACAACAAGATATTCTAAATCAGACATGCATACAATTGGCACACCTGGGAGTTTGACAATTCGTGAGATGGTGCTGTAGCAGCTTTGACTGTGTCATGCATCCACTGCAATCTTCAACACAACCATCTGTGTAATAACGCCCTCCAACTAATTGTCATATACAGATCTCAGTTTGCATTCCCTTTTGAATTCAATGGAGAGATGCCCTCGCTGGAGACGACTTCTCATTTTTTTGACAATTGCTGCTCACAATAGACATCATGCCCAGAATTATAGTAAATGTGTTCTGGATGGAGATTTGTGCAGAATGAGGCCTCACAACAAGAAACACAATCCACAGCGGATCTCAGCTTCCTAATAGCAGATCGATACTACTTCAATCAGGTCTGATCTTCCTTCTTAAATTCACCTTGTTGTCTACAATGGATGCAATAGATCACTGTCCTTTCCAACAGGAGTTTGACTGTCAAATATGCCCACATCTTCTAAGAAACTCCGTGCTGTAGTTTGGGAGAGAGATCACTGTCCTAGCTGGTTGGAGATGCCATTCACAATAAATAATGATTTCTTTTCTAAATGCGCCCCTGTACTCAGACTTCCAAGGGTAAACATGCCCACCTCAATAAAGAACCCTGTCCATAATGACCACAAGATGACAATTCGCCCAGCTGTAAATGACTTCAATCCCTGCCGAAAAATTCCACGAATTTCTTCTCAATGATGTACACTGCAATAGATCTGAATGATTTATCCCCGAATTGACTAGGGTGGATAGTGTTCGCCACCGAACCCAATTGATGGCTAAGGAATTCACCCTCAACCCTAAATAGTTCTCAAAGCTCTCAAAACCGAAACTTAATAATGAATAATAACAATGCCTCCATAAGGATTAGATTTGCCTTCTTTTATAGAGTTGAGATTGCATGACTTGCTTTTGCATGCATGCAACTTAACTTGCATGACTTGTTTTTGCATGCATGCAACTTAAATGACGCATGTCGCTTGCAAATTGAGTTATGGCCTGCATACTCCACATGTCAGTTGATAATTGCTCCAGTGACCCTCTTTTATCTACCAATGACTTAATATCACTGCTTATGTTGCTCTTTTATCCCATGTGGCATCAATCATTAGTTAATTCCCTGTTTGTCACAAACGGAACATTACAAGTGAGCCTTTGGACCTATAGCACTAAGCTGCATGCTATTTCTCAACACCCTTCAAAAGATTATTATAACGCAAGATCCTTATTCTCAGGTGTCAGCCTCTGTAATCGTTATCATGGCCAAGAAATAATCGTTGATTATTTATTGGATTGAAGAACAAAGATTACAGAAATGAGGAGCAAGGAGCGAATACCTGCCTAAGGCTGGATATGCCATGCATGTGATTTATTACCTCGTTCTATCTAAAATAAGGGTGTGGCCTATGTAAGGCACTTGCTTAACAACAAGAGATCTGGGTTCAAATCCCAGCACCCCTAGAAATATCTTATTTGTTTAATACATCAGGTCCATTAGGTGGCTTTGGCCCTTGAGGCCTTAAGTATTTGAACCTAATCTCTGATACCAAATGTAACAACCTAAAAAACACTATAACAGATTTTAACCCTAATTGCATAAAGATTTCTAGATAACAATTCCACAGAGAACATACTGCATCAAGTGTATATCATCAATAAAATAATAACAGATGAACAGCTTACCAGTTTTTCTTGCAGGCCTTGTCCTACTTGATTTTCCAGCTCCTCTATCCGCAACAACAGTTGGGGGGAAACTCTCCAGACTCCACCCAACCAACCCCCAGCCAAAAGGTTGAGGTCCTCGAGCCCTCAACAATTAACACTATGCCAGACCAGGTATACTATAACTCTTCACTATTTCTCCCTCCATCAGAGTCCCATCCTCTCCTCCTCCCTATACTTCCTTTTACCAGACACACACACAAGCCAAACCAGCACAACAAGCAAAAAACCCCAAAACCCCCCAAGCAAAACTCTAGCCCCCAGCTCTTCGTTTTGTGCCCTTTATCACTTAATTTCAATATTTTATTCAATTTCTTACTTTGCTTCACACTTGTCACTCGTGCATTTTAATTATATTATAATGCACATTTTTCTTTTTAACTTATTTATATAATTCTTGACATTTTTTGTATTGCTATATACCATTTCACTAATGTCTAATGTTGAGTTGTTACAAGTTCAAAGAAAAACATTGTGTGTTGGTTCTAACTCCAAGGCAAATAGGACCAAACATTATGTAACCACTTGGGTGAAAAAAGGGAGGTAACGCATACTTTCCTAACATGAATATTTGCACTCTTGAAAAGTAAGCTTATATACCACAAGCATTCAAGTGCACGCCAAGATAATGTATCTGAACTTTGAAGAGAGTACTCTTTATCTATATTTAACACAAATACCCTCCCCACTCAAAGGGTTAAACACAATATGGTCATCATGAGAAGGATAACCACTATTTTTCGCTTATTGTGTTCTATTGTCATTCAAATATTAATCTCCTCACAGTCCAAATTTAAAAAATAAATAAGCTCCAATGAAAATCATAGAATGCTCAAGCATAATATCATGCAAAAAGTGGTTTCTGCTTGGGCATTGCTCGATTGCTTTCAATAGGAAACTACATTCAATATCATTTTCCACATCTTTATTGTTTACTGCCTTAATTTTATCTATTAAGATTACCAAAGCCTTCCAAATGGCATCCATATAGTAAATGATATCACTTCAAGCCAAATGGTTTTTGTCTAGATATCAAAGCGTTGTCACATTCCTAACTCACTATTGTTGTATTAAAAAAAATAAAGGAAAACCTACAAAACTCTATATGATTGCATAAAAGCTCAACCCATTTAGAAAGAACATAACATCCAGTAATTCAATACTTGTTTATTTTCTTTTTGAAGCAACAAGGATATCCTTCATCTAAATTAATCATAATTAAATGTATAAATTAGTCTTAGAGTTACAACTATGATGTTGATCACCAAAGTTAACAACCAAACTACATGAATAATGTTGGTTGTTGCATAAAAAGTCAAGTTCATAGGACAAAAAACTAGAGTCCCAAAGTAGTATGCAGTAATATCCCATAAGGAAAACCAAGCTCCATTGACTAATCAACTAAAAAAAAGTGTAAGTAAACAAATTAAAGGCAATGCTAAAGTGAAATAATAATAGTGAACTTTATACCATTTAACTCTCCACATTACATGCAAAAAACACCTTCATTCTAATGCATGTTCACAACAACCACTACAATATATTGTGTTGATGGGCGCAAATTGGATTTCAACATGTTGCCTTCCAAATATAATGAATAATATTCATATTGAGCTACCAACATCACTTCCAAGATAGCAAAATGTTGATAATTTAATCACCCACCATCACCCGCTCCAGTGTCACCTACAATGTGAATCATGAGTTAGACTTGACTATTTACATATTTGGTTTGCATTTGTAAAACAAAGACTCCTTTCCAACATCCAACCTTTCTTACTAATAAAATATGATCATATAAGGTATTAGTAATTACCATATAAGGTATGGCCACAACAACAAAAAAAATTAAAAGCATATTATTGTGTCAGGTTATCCTTGAGCAAGTAACATAAAGCTGGATGTTATTCATAGTTTTAATCATCACAAATAATGCAAAAATATTCTCATTAAGGATGTGCATATTCTAGTTCATATACATACCTACAAAATATGATTTTTGTCTGCATATTCTATATTACACAAAAATAGGCAATGGGCCTCCTACACAACAATGATCTTGTTGATCACAGTTGACAAGCATTAATTAATAACTAGGATTGACTAATGTTAACCTGTTTTACTTGTTTTGAAGGGTATAGGATCATCAAATAATCACAACCTCAACTACTAGTGATAGAACTTCATCCTCCGAAAAAATGACTTTTGAGGACCAAATTAATGTTGATTTAGGCCCTCCAGTATATTTTCCCCCATATCCAAAAATAAACAAAGTTTAAAACAGAGGCAATCTTAAATGACTTGCAATATAGTTACCCTTTGGACACAAGAAAGAGAGGAAGGGTAATCTACAATTTGTGCTTTCAGTTGACTCCTTATATGACAAAAGAACAAGGCAAGAGTTAAAGAAATGTATCTTTGGTTACACTTAAAGATCCCTGATGGGTCTCTATTAACAAGCAATCAATTAATGGTCAAGAAGAATTCGACCTAAGAGGATCTCCAATTTGGAATAGAAGAATCTTCCTCAAGCTACCTAGCAACTAAATTTTAATGGGACCTCCAAGAAAATTCCAGTGTTCCACGGGGACGCGTCCCCTAGGGTGGGGAACATGCCCCCTCACTCCCCCACGCTTCCAAGACGGGGAAACTCCTGGGGAAACGTTTCCCCACGTCCCCCTTTTGGAGGAAACTCGGGAAAATGTGTTTCCCCAAGTGTAGAACGCGTTATCCCCTGAGGGGGGCTTCTAGGTGTCCCCCCGCCGCCCCCCCCCCCATATTTTCATCTTTCACAATAAAAATAAATGCAAATTAAAATATTAAAAAAATGTTTAAAAAATTAAAACATAATTAAACGAAAATTAAATTAAATTCTAGACTAACCTAAGAGTCTAGGACCTTCCCAAATGCTATCCTCTCACGATTTCATTTCATAATCATATTGCAACTAAACTTGGAGTAGTCGTCACTGTTCTAAGTTCTAACTTCTCTGTGTTCATTGTTCGGTATCTATTTGACTATTTCAGACTTCAGCATTTGTTGCATTAGCTTTTACAAATTTGAAATTTGAATTTAGGTATACATTGCATAATGATAATTATGATATTTAGTTTTTAGTTTTTACATGGGTATAGTAACATAGTTCAGTATCATTTACAAATTTGAGATTTGATATGGTAATAACTAATAGATGTACACCCCATCATGATGAATTTAGTTTTTGGTTTACTTTTTACATGGTAATAGTTACTGTTGGAATTTATCATTTTTATATTTTAAATTAATTTGTATGACTCCGACGTCCCTCCGTTTCCCCGAAATTTCCCTAAAACTTGGGGTAGCTTCCACACGTCCCCCTTGTGTGTTTCCCCGCTCCCAAGCTTCCCCGCCCCAGAAACTCCGTGGAACATTGGAAAATTCCCAATCAAGCTAGAGCACGAAAGAAATCAAAAAAAAATCTTTGAACAAGTGGTATTCACATTTGGGGTAGAGTTAATGCACACAAGCAACGACGACGTTAAAATTCCTTCCAACTCATTGCACTCACATTTAGTATTGGGTTGGAGGAAGCAAAAGATGAGCTTGAACTGCTGGCCCAAAGGTGGCAGGTTTGAAGCTTGGAAATCCAGAATTTAACAATATGATGTGATTCCTTTTAGTTTATAGGCATAATTTGGGACTAGGTGAAAAGACCAAATCACTTTCTAACTAATTCACGGATACTGAATACAAATTAAAAGATTTGCCAACAAATTAGCCAACGAAGATGTGAATCAAAACTATGGATTTAATCAAAGATGAATCAATTAATCTTTAGACCTGTTACAATAAAATCTAGCACCCACTAAACGTAAAGTCCCAAGGACCAAGGTGTTTGTTTCGTGCAACTCAAGAAAGCTACTCACTGTCACCTCAGTAGCTCTTCCTCTCACTTTAAGCTAGCTCCTCTCTAGCACAAACAGGGTATACCTAAGGTAAGTCTAACTCCAAGGTTTATGGTATAAGTGAAGAGGTTTTTGGACTTGGATCAAGTCTGCTTTGTAATCTGGTTCATGGTATCTAGTGAAGACAAGGTTCAAGTTTACAAACCAATGTGTAAGTCTAATATAGGTGAGTGTGATTGAAAAGTGTCTAGACTTGGTAATCTAAACTTAAATGATGGTTGGAATGTTCAAATTTATTAAAGTGAAGTGTTTGAACAAATGTTATAGATGAAAAGAAAGTAAAATGCTCAAATGGAAATCTGAAAATTAATATTTCTAAACTAAATAACTTGTTGGAAATGCAAAAATTTAAACCAGAAATAAAAATAAATTTTCAGAAAGCAAATACAATGAAAATCGTCTAATTAAAACCTGAAAATGAAGTATTTTAGACTTTAATACACACACTGGAAATTAGAATTAAGTTAATTGATAAAAGTGTGGAAAACTGAAAACATAAATTAAATATAATTTCCAAAATGCAAATCTAAACTAGGAGAATCTAATTTCGATATAGAAATAATGTATCTAGACTCTAATGCAGTATGGAAATAAAAAAAACTGTAATAAATTCACTACTTTAAATTGCAGAAAATTTAAAACAAAAATTAAATTAATACTTAACTACAATGAAAAGAGTCTACTATAAGGCTCAAAAATGGAATGTATAGACTCAAATGCGATTTGGAAATAAAAATTTCATAATTAAATTAAATGCTGGAAATTCAAGAATATAAAACAGAAACTAAAATAAATTTTGAGAGTGCAGAAATTTTGATTTTCCCTAGTTTATGATTTAAATTACGTACATAGGCAATTATGTAAGGCTGGGAAATGAAGTTTCTAAAGTGAACAATATACAAATGATGCAGATGTTCACAAAAGAAACCTACAATATAACTTTCAACAAGCATAAAATGGAGAATTAGTCTCGTTTATGACTAAAAATGATGTTCCTAAACTAATATGTATTTTGAGATAAGGCTTTTGGATACACTATGTAGAAGTTTCAAATCTGACGTTTCAGGTGGACTCTTCACCCATCTTCAGGGAATCAGAATGAAGCCATTGTAAGAAAGAGAAGTTCAGGCAGTATAAATCCAAAAATAATAAAGAACTAGCCGTTGAGGAAAAACAACCTACGATGAAAAGGTTAAGGAGTGACATAATAAAACATTTAAGAATTTTATTAAATTAATATTGATGATGAAAAAATATGGATTTTAAGTTTTAAACAGTTAAAATGAAAACAAATAAAAAAAAGGGTTTTAAAATTAAGAATAAAAATATAAAAAGGGCAGGCAAACGGGTTATAATAAAAAGTACAATGTTGAAAAAGAGATATTTATTTTTGAAGTAAGATTTAAATAAATAGGGTAAAACATAATAAATAGACTTTAGAATAATAATATTTGGACTAATAGAGTACAACAAAAATATAGACAATAAATTCAAAATAAAATAAAAATATGTATTTCTGGAAATCAAATTTCTGAACCAAATAAATAGACAATAAATTCATCAGAAAATAAAAATATGTGTTTCTGGAAATCAAATTTTCTGAACCAAATAAAATGAAAAAATTACAAAATACTTAGAATGGAAAATGAAATACGATTTCCAGGATTAAAAATATAATAAAAATGCTAAAAAAACTATTTTTACGATGGTGAGAATGGGTGTACTAGTGCCTAAAGTTTCCTTGGGCTAATGGAGTCAACAATTCTTCATGCAAGAGAGCATAATATCCTCTCAACCCTAGGACAAATGTGCTTCCTAAGTGCATGCTATAGAAATCCTAGATAGCTGAAAATTAAAACTAAAAAGTATGCAAGGAAATGACTCATAAAGACATCAATTTCAGAACTAACCCTAGGTGTACTTGCCTATAAATTCCTAGTTCTAGTTACTACTCGTTTGAAGGAACTAGATTCAAAGAAATTTGAACAAATAATAAGAGCTAAGGAGAAATTTTTCAACCCTAAATTCTCCACCAATTTGTAGCAGTTTCTCATTTGAATGGCCTTGGCTTAATCCTTTGCATGCACACTAATAGATCCAATCTTCAACACATATACTCACATACAAACCTCACATAACATGAAAAAAAGCTCTCCACAATATTTGCTCCAAGGAAATATGTCTTCAAATATTCACTTTCTCAATAACCAAAACAAGTGAGGGAAGCCTCTTATTTATAGAGTTCTAGGCTCAACAACCTCAAAATAAAATAATAATATACAAATAATCAAAATTGACATGTCAAAGTAGTGCTCAAAAGACACATGTCAAACTAATAATAAAATATTGCATGGATAAATGAATTGGTCTTGAAAATGCTTTATCTCTCCACATGAGAGCTCCAAGAAAGAGGTCTCACTAGTTCATATTCACTTTAACACTTCATCAAGTTAAAACAAGGTGTGAACAAGGCTTATTCCAACTGCATGTGGACCGTCTAATGGAGCGCACCACCTATAGAAATGTACCAAGATGATAGGACCAAAAGGTAAGTGGACATGTGGATAAGGCTAAATGAATGAATAAGTGTGAATGAGTGGATGTGGTCAAAAACACTAAGGTGCATGCATAACTAACCTTTCAAAACAAGTGGAAGCTCAACCACATACTCAACATGTGTTGTTGAAAATGTAACTTCCGAAGATATTCTTATATATTTATTGTATTATTATTGTACCTCCTTTCGGAGATCTCATTGAAGCAATTGGTCATGTAATAATATTGATGCGAAACCTTCGTTGTAAGTTGAGGCAATAGTGCCCAAAAAAATTATTGTAAAATGTATTTTTGAGTCTCCCAAGAGGAAGTTGGCCCAATTAGATTAGGAAGTCGACCCTATTGGGGTTTTAGGTCACCACCCACTTGAAGAGTATAAATAAAGAGGTGCCTTCTCTCATTTGGACACACAACAAGCTAAAGCAAATTCGCTCCAAGGAGAAGAAAGACAAGTTTGTTGGGGTAGAAGAGAAGAAGAAGTTCCGAAGGATATCTTATCTCTTAGTTTTCTATCTTGGTTTGACATTGTACGTAGTGATGAATCTATACAAAAGAAGTTGTTGGGTTTTTCCCGAGAGAGGTTTTCCCAGGATAAAATATTTGTCTCTTTTATGATGTGCTTGTCTATCTTTCAGTGATCCTATTGCATTAGATTAAAGATCTAACATATTTGAATTAAAGTGCAAATACTAACATGGTATCAGAACCATCCTGAAAGAAGGCATTGTGCAACTACAAAACTAGGGCATTCAAGTTCTAGCACTTTTCTCCACATATTCTCCGGAAAAGAAGGCCAAGTCAACTCGCCTCAAGGAGGCGCATCTTTTGGTGGAAGCAAATTCCAGTTTGAAGAAGTTTCATTTGTGACCTAATCACTGTTGCAGGAAGAGACTAGGACATCAGATTTTTGGAGCTTCCATCCACATAATTTGGAAAAGAACACCACTAGACAACTCACCTTGAGGAGGCGCATCTTTCAATCCAAGCAGAAGTTCAAGATTCCCAGTTTAAAAAATTAGAGTTTTCTCTATCAAACCCTAGGTCAGCAAGTTCAAGAAGCAGTTTGGGCATCTGAAATTGGTAAGATCTATTTCTTTGCTATTTCCATCTGAGGTTCTCATATCAAATAGTCAAAATGATGAATCACATTAAGCTTTAGAACAAGCTTGATGGAGCTGACAACTTCTGAGCATGGAATTATAGAATTTCTCTTATCCTATAAGAGAATGACTTGGAGAAGTATGTCATTGAGGAGGTTCCAAAACCAGAGGGAGAAGAATCTAAACCAAGTCACAAGAAGAACATGATTAGAGCCAAGAGGATTATTGCCGACTCTATCAAAGATCATCCCATTCCTCATGTCTCATCATTGAAGACTCCCAAGAAGATGTTCGACTCTGTGACCAAACTATATGAAGGGAAGAACATCAATCGAAAGATGACTTTTAGGAATCAACCCAAGAATGTGAAGATACAAGACTTCGAGACCATCCAATCTTATTTCTCAAGGGTCTCTCAAATCAAGGAGTAACTTGAAGCCATTGAAAAAAATGTTGAAGAAGGAGAGATAGTGATGACCACTTTGAATGGTCTTCCAAAATCATCGGATTCATTCATCCAAGGGATATGCACCAGGAAGAAGCTCATCAAGTTCAGCAAAATGTGGGAGGAATGCACTCAAGAAGAAACTCGATTGGTGCCAAGAGAAGAGAAGATGGGGGCTGATGATGATCAAGCCCTAACAGCTCATGCAAAGAGGGATAGAAGTAAGAGGGAGGATCACCCTCACAAGAGGCGTAAAAGATTCCAAAAGAATTATAGATCTCAAAGGGACTATTCTAGTCTTAGATGTTGCACATGTGATGAGAAAGGCCACCTTGCAAGAGATTGCCCCAGAAACAAAGGATCCACTAGGACAAACAAGAAGAAAAGGCATCATGCTCATACTGCTGAAGATGATGAACCTGCAAGCAAAAGAACGAGAGAAGATTCTTCAAGTGATGAAGAATATTTTTTGATTTCAACTCTCACAGGTACTGTCACTCATGGAAGCAATGATTGGCTTATGGATAGTGGAGCTTCCAAACACATGACAGGGTACAAAGATTCTCTCCTCAACTTGTCAGAACAAGAGTCACCCCATAAGGTCTGAAGAAAAACCTCTTTTCCATCTCAACTTTAGATGCTAAAGGATTTCGAGTTGCATTTGTTGATGGCCAAGACGCAAGACAATAGATGACGCAACAATAATTGGGGAGCAACAAGGAGGCATGTACAAGTTGAAGGGACAACCAAAACAAGCATTGGTTCATGACTCCATGGAACCACGTGAACTATGGCACCGAAGTCTTGCGCATGTACACTACAGGGCACTTCCAATTGCAAGCACAGCAGTAACAGGTCTACCCGAGATTCAAATAAAACATGAAGGCATTTGTAAAGGATGTTCGCAAAGAAAGAACGTGAAGAAACCATTTTCAAGCAAAGGAAATCTTGAAGATAATACACTCAAATGTATGTGGCCCCATGTCATCCAACTCACTAAGCGGGTATGCATACTATGTTTCTTTTATCGATCATTATTCTCGTAAAACATGGATTTACTTTTTAAAAATCAAAGATGAAGCATTCAATAAGTTTAAGGAATTCAAAGCCTTGATAGAAAATCATACTAAAAAGAAGATCAAGACTTTAAGATCAGACAATGGTGGTGAGTACACTTCAGAAAGTTTCAGAATCTGGGATTAAGAGGGAGATGAGCACTCCCTACAATCCTCAACAAAATGGCATTGCAGAAAGAAAGAATAGAACGATAATGCAAATAGCAAAGGCAATGCTTCATGACCAAGACCTTCCGATGCACTTATGGGAAGCAGCAAGAATTGTTGTATATGTACAAAACAAAACACCCCACCATGTCTTGGAAAAGAAGACTCTAGAAGAAGCATTCTCAAGAGAGAAACTAGAAGTCAGCCATCACATAATATTTGGTTTCCCTATGTACATACATGTTCCCAAAGAAAAGAGAACAAAACTAGATCCTTCAGGGAAGAAGGGTATATTCGTTGGATACAGTGACACATCAAAAGCATACAGAATATACTTTCCAGGATTCAAGAAGATCGAGACCAACAGAAACGTTACTTTTGATGAAGACTTAGCCTACAACAAATCAAGAAAAACCAACACCGAAGAAACTAAAGAACCCGAAGTTCCCAGAGCCAAAGATACAGTTATGGAAGAGATGATCCAAGAAGGCCATGACATGACAGAACCACAGAGACCTGTAGATCCACCTCATGAGAAGAACCCTTACAAGAGAAGACCAACATGTGAACGTGAAGCTCTCCAAGATGCAGAGAGTTATGGTGCTCCAAATGGGACTTTTAGAGAAAGCAACTGACTGAGACCATACTCCAACTATGTAGCACTACTATGTGATATCATTAATGAAGAACCTTCCAACTATGAGGAAGCAGCAGAAAAGAAAGCATGGAAGGATGCCATGATTGAAGAATATCAGTTTATCATGAAGAATGATGTCTAGGAGGTGGTCCCGAGACCCAAATGAAAGTTTGTAGTGTCTTCAAAATGGATCTACAAGATCAAGCATGCTGCAAACAGAAGCACTGAAAAAGACAAGGCAAGATTTGTGGCACGTGGCTTCTCCCATAAAGAAGGCATAGATTACGAGGAGACATTTGCTCCTATAGCAAGATACATTTCCATTAGATATGTACTTGCCCTAGCCGCAATAATGAAATGGAAGATACACCAGATGGACGACAAGACAACTTTCCTGAATGGTGTAGTTGAAGAGGAAGTGTACGTGGAACTATCACTGGGACTTGAGACACATGACAGACAAACTCATGTGTGCAAGTTAAAGAAGGCCTTGTACGGGTTGAAGCAGGCACCCAGGGCGTGGTATGGCAGGATGGAAAGTTTTTTTATGAGCTTAGGCTTTACCAAGAGTAAAGCAAATTCCAACCTCTACTTCAAATTTGAAGATGGAAGACTAGTGATATTGTTGCTATACATAGACGACATGTTCTTAATAGGTGAGGATGAACTTGTTGCAGAAACGAAGATAAGGCTTGTCGCAAAGTTCAAGATGAAGGACCTAGGGATGATGCACTACTTCTTAGGTTTTGAGGTGTGGCAAAATCCAGATGGGATATTCCTTAGTCAAGGAAAGTATGCAATAGAGATTTTGAAGAGATTTGAAATGATGGACTGTAAGGCCATTGCCACACCCATGGCATCAAACTTGAAGTTGTTCCGTGATGCTTCTTTAGAGACAGTTGATGCCACAATGTATAGACAGTTGATTGGTTCGTTGATGTATTTGACACACGAGGCCAGACATATGCTCTGCTGTGAACACATTGAGCCAATTTCTGACAGATCTAAGACGTGTTCACCTAGTTGTTGCAAAGCATGTATTGAGGTACCTGAAGGGTACAATTGAGTATGGACTCAAGTATGCAACGGATCAGAATATTAACCTGCATGGTTATGTTGATTCAGATTAGGCAGGCAATGCCACAAATAGGAAGAGCACTTCAAGATGTTGCTTTAGTTTGGTATCCAGTATGATCTCTTGGTTTAGCAAGAAGCAGTCAAGCATGGCACTGAGTACAGCCGAAGCAGAGTATATTGCAGCTTGTTTAGCTAGTTGTGAAGCAATATGGCTTCGAAACCTACTGTCCTATTTGTTTGATCTCGAGATAGAGGCGACTTGTATCTTCGGTGACAACCAGAGTTGCATGAAGTTGTCTAAGAATCTAGTATTCCATGACAAGTCGAAGCATATTGAGATCAAGTATCACTATATTCGAGATATGGTGCAGGGAGGAGCAATGAAGCTCCAGTATGTGGTGACAGATGAGCAAACAAAAAATATGTTGACCAAGCCGCTAGCAACAGTGAAGTTCAAGTACTTCAGGTGTTGATGAAATTGTCATTGATGCCAACATGGACTTGCACTGGCCCCACAGGTTGTCAAGTCCCTCTTGAAGTGAAAAGGTATGGATGATCCCAGTACCCTCACATTCAGTGCCTTGGAGCCCACACAGAGTGGTTTGTGCTTTGAAGCACCTTGTACCTAGTTGATAAGGTCCATGTACCCACAAGGTTGGATCTTGGAGCCACCACCTTGTTGATGATGCTAAAGACCTTGTTGGTGATGCTGAAGACCCTAGAGATGGTGTTGAAGCCCTTGTAGATGATGGAGAATCCCTAGATGGGTTGAAGAAGCATTAATGACCCATTATGTGGTCATCCATGCTCTGATAGTGTCATGGTACCCTAGGAGAAGGTTTGGCAACCCCACAGGTGATTCATGATGGATCTTGGCCCTTGGAGGTCCTCTTGTGTGGTTGAGGTGGTTGAAGAAGCCCATGAAGTCTCCTGCTTGATAAAGAAGCCCTTCAAGAAGTCCTTGGACCCACACTTGGTGGTTTGATGACCTTGCAACCCTTGTTGGGGTCATGGAGCTCTAGTATGATGATGATGACCTTGTATGGTCTTTAACATGCTATGGAACCCATGAACATGCCCTTGGTATGACGAAGAAGCCCATAAAGACTTGCCAATGGTGAAGAAGACTTTGAAAAAGCCTTTGGACCCACAATTGATGGTTTAAAAGTTCTTGTACTCATGATGAAGATGATGTGGTCATTTGGGGTTTGGGAACCCTTGGGGATGGTCCTAAGAAGTGATGATCATTGAAGATGATGGCACTTGGACACTTGCTACATACTTGGATGACGAAGTGGAGGACGCCCCTATTCTTGAAGACATGAGGTTGATCTTTGAAGAAGTCACGGGTTAAGCAACAAAATAAAAACCCTAAAACCCTTTCAAATGGTGGTGCAATAAACATTAAACATTTTATTTGAATATCATATGATTCAAATTCAAATTAAAAAATTAATATTATAAAATAAAAAAAGATATACCTTGACTTTAAAGGCTGCCCTAATCCTGAGGATGAGGACACATTGAAAGAGTATATATACTCTAGCATTTCAACACTAAATCATAACCAACAAATGAGAGTGAAAACTCGTGACTGAGGCAAGGTGTCTGAAAATTTTCAGTGTTGAATAGTGACTGAGGCAGCCTCCCGATTTTTTTCGCAGCAGCAGAACATATGTTTTATGGTCTTGATCTATGACAATCCAATGAAGTGATGAAGTGAGCTCGCTAGCTTGCCTGAGGCTGAATTTCGTGGACTAAGGCAGCTAAAATCTTTTTCTTGTCTTTTGGGTTTCTACAGGAGTATAAGGTTAGCAGAAGTCTGTGGTTTTTACAAATTGCAGTCCAAGCATATACACAAACCGAGCTCCCACAAGACATCAAACAGTCTCGAATTTGCAGAGAATTTGCAGCAGCAGATCCGAGGTGTTGGAGGCTTGTCCACACCATACAATTTGTGTTTTACAGCAATCTTCTTTTAACATCTCTTCATGCCTATACAATCACGTTTTGATGACCTAGTTGTGCAAACAGTCACGTGGTGAGCTAGGGTTGTACCATCACAAGTTCAGAAGGAAATCCGGTGAGTATCCTGAAATTTTTATGGTGTATTCTTTGTAGGGTCTGCTTGGACTGAGCTTTCACAAACTTGTGAGTCTTATACACAGTCTTTGGTTTGTTTTGACAAAATATACACAAAGCTTTGACAAGCAATGTGCATAAGTGAAGTATACAGTATGTTAATGCAACATATACAGTGGTATACTTAAGTAGTATACAGTGGTGAAATCTATAGTGGTCTGTAGTATACAACAGTGAAATGAACAATATATGCATTTGTATGCACAGTGAAGTGTATGTAAAATGTATATAATACAAACAGTATGTTCAGTGACATATTTACATGTGTGAAGCAATCCATTATATGCTATGCAAGGATGATGCTTTGATAATGATGCAAGATATAATGATCAGTGCAAACCGTGATGTGATTTATGGACAGCTTGTATGTACAGTGGAATAAAGTATATAGTGATAGTACAGTAGTGTATACAGTACAATACACTGTTGTGACTTATATTCTAATGTGATGATGAAATGATGACTTGTATAAGGATGATGATGATGGATACAGTGGTATCTCTACAGTGATGTATACATTAGTATATTTGTAGATACAGTGATATGAAGTGTGAAGCAAATCCTTTATGATGAAGATATGACATACTAAGATGCATACCACGATGATGTATTGTATATGTGGATGATGACACACTATTTGATGATGCCTTGTGCAACTTGATGTTTTTCTGATGATGATGACACTACATGAAGATGATGTCGATGCATAACTACTCCTTGAAGATCTCAGCCAAGACATGACCAGTGACATGACAAGTTGATGGCAGCAGCAGTGTTGATGAAGAGCAGGTGTTGATGAGCAGAAATTGACCAGCAGTATTGAGCAAAGGTTGACCAATAATTTTAATGAGATGATTGATGAGCAGAGATGGTTGAGCAGCAAATTGATGACAATCAAAGATTGGCATCAAGCTTGCAAATGGAATCTTGCACTTGAGGATTGGACTCCTCAGACCCTTCATAGTTGGGTCTAAGAAAACCAGGTTGGGACCTGTTACAAGAGTTGGTGCTATTTTCATCAGTTGGTGCTGATTGTAATCGAGAAGATTGTAGTCTTCCATTACCATAAATAAAGATCAAAATTACATACATTCTTGTGTCTCTTAATGTGATGATTGTCCTTATGACTCATGGTTGATTTAGTTGATGCATATGATGATGTAATTGATAACATAATGCTTGATTGATTAATTGAAAGTAAAAAAGTTTAAATTGCTCACACAGTGATTCACACCCCCTCTCAGTGTAGCCATTATGTCCAACAATTGGTATCAGAGGGGGCCTTCGTCACAAGCTTTGCATGCTTGAAGGAGAACCGTGGAGACACAATGGTAGAAAAAGTAGAGTCATCAAGCAATGATGTACCTGTACTTGATGTTACAGACTATTTCAATTGGAGGAGCAAAATGAAGGCATGTTTGAAGAAGTTTGGTGTTTGGGACATTGTGATCAATCCACCCGCTCCATCAAATAAGAAGGGCAAGGAAGCTGCACAGAAGGAAGCAAAGAAGGACAATACTACATCCTTGAAGTTCCTCATCGATGGACTTCCTAGCTCAGTGAAAGAAAGTGTAGGGGAATACACTTTAGCCAAAGATCTATGGTTCAAATTAGAAAGCGAGTATCGGAAGGCAAGACCAGACACTGAAAAGACAAATCAGGAATAAGAAGACAAGCCCCCGAAAGAGGTCAATCAAGAAAAAGAAAAGCAAAAAGAGGACTCCAGTAAAGGTATGGATTCTTTTGATTGTAATGATAGCTTGTGTGATGAAACTGAGAAGGTTCTTGAAGAAGATGATGAAGGGCTATAAAGAGCTACAAAACAGATACATCTCACTTTGATAAGGTTTATCACAGAGCAGATTGGGTCATGAACATAGTAGAACTTAACCATAGTGAATTCACAAAGTTCAAAAAGCAAATCTTAGATTCTTTGAATGAATATCAGCAGAAGACCATGACAATGAGAGTATTATTTGTGAAGCTCAAACACAAGGACAAAGAGCTGCAGAATCAGTTGAAAGACAAGGATGCTAAAGATGAACAACTAAAGACTGAATTGATCAGTCAAAAGAAAGAACAAGAAGAGCCTGGTGAAGACTCAGAAGAGCTTGAAGAAACTAGAAAGGCCAATCATGATTTGAAAACTCAGTTGGAGGAAGCCAAGAGGATAGAAGAAGTCTTGAAGAATCGGGTGGAAGAAAAGGAGCATACAATCCAAAGGTTGGATATGGAGGTAGTTGGTCTCAGGAAGAAAGGTGAAAAGGAAGATGCCTTTGTCAAGTTCAAAGACAGTTCAGTTGTCCTAGATAAGATCTTGGATTGCTAGAGATCTCCACTTGACAAAACAGGTCTTGGTTACAAGAAGAAGAAAGAAAAATCTGAAGATAGCACTTGGTCTCCCACGACTCCAGAAGCAGGTCCATCAACGTCCAAAGCTGCTCCGCATGCACCTGCACATGACAACAAAGACTATGGAAGTTCAAAAATGCAACAAGGAGTTAGGTCTATTCCTCAAAGCAAGCTCAAGAAAGAAACAACTCCAAGATGGAACCAAAGTCCTAGGTATGAAAATAGATTTAATTGTTATTGTTATTTTTGTTCTAACTTTGGTCATAAGGCTATTGATTGTAGACTATATGGAAGAAGAAGTGTTGGAAGCCCCAATGACATAGTTAGATGTTTTACATGTAATCAAGCTGGACATATTGTTGCTACTTGTCAGACATTGAGATGCTACACCTGCAGTGGGTTTGGTCACAAAGCCCAAGAATGTGCAAGTCAAAGAAGTCAACCAAGGAGGAGTGCTTCATACACATCAACGAGAAGAACTAGTGAACCTTTGAAGAAGACCAATGCAAGAAGATTTGAAGATCAAAAGACAAAGGCCTACAGTCAGGGACACTCTCAGGCATGGAGACATGAAGTTGATCAAAGAAGTGTTGGAAGTTCCAACAGCTTAGTCAGGTGTTGGACATGCAACCATGTTGGTCACATTACTGCATATTGTGGTACAATGAGGTGTTATAGTTGCAGTGGCTTTGGGCACAAAGCTCAAAACTGTTGGAGTACACGAAAACAACCTATGAGAAGTTCCTTATACAGCTCATCAAGGAAAGCCACTACAGATGAAGAAACAAATGCCAAGCAGCAAGTATGGATGAAGAAGACCGAGCAGTTACAGATAGTAGAGGTTGATCAAAGCAAGGAGGATGGCTGCCATATGGCAAGCCAAGCTTACGGTCTCTCAAAGACCTTAGCACACCTTGAGTTCATAAGGTTGGAAGATGAACTCAAAGGAGAAATGATGGCTACTCCAAGCATACAAACAGGTCCTAGGATCGTGCATATTAACAAGGGGAGCAGTGATCAGTGATCAGAGATTTCAGATACAGATATGTGGACACCCTTTGCCATTGATGCTAAAGGGGGACAGATGAAGACAAAAGGGGAGCATGCTCTCACGGGGAGCATAAGTTGTTATCATCAATGACAAAGGGGGAGATTGTTGATGAAATTGTCATTGATGCCAACATGGACTTGCAGTGGCCCCATAGATTGTCATTGATTCCACCAAGTCCCTCCTGAAGTGCACAAGTATGGATGATCCCAGTACCCTCACATTCAGAGCCGAAGCCCACACAGAGTTGGTTTGTGCTTTGAAGCACCTTGTACCTAGTTGACAAGGTCCCTGTACCCACAAGGTTGAATCTTGGAGACACCACCTTGTTGGCGATGCTGAAGACCTTGTAGGTGATGATGAAGACCCTAGAGATGGTGTTGAAGCCCTTGTAGAGGATGGAGAATCCCTAGATGGGTCGAAGAAGCAGTAATGACCCATTCTGTGGTCATTCATGCTCTAATAGTGTCATTATACCCTAGGAGAAGGTTTGGCAACCCCACAGGTGATGTCATGATGGATTTTGAACCTTGGAGGTCCTCTTGTGTGGTTTAGGTGGTTGAAGAAGCCCATGAAGTCTCCAACTTGATAAAGAAGCCCTTGAAGAAGTCCTTGGACCCACACTTGGTGGTTTGATGACCTTGCAACCCGTGTTGGGGTCATGGAGCTCTTGTATGATGATGATAACCTTGTATGGTCTTTGACATGCTATGGAACCCATGAATATGCCCTTGGTATGATGAAGAAGCCCATGAAGACTTGTCCATGGTGAAGAAGACTTTGAAAAAGCCTTTGGACCCACGATTGATGGTTTAAAGGTGCTTGTACTCTTGATGAAGATGATGTGGTCATTTGGGGTCTTGGAACTATTGGGGATAGTCCTAGGGCATAAGGAAGACTTTGCACCCACTTATATGATGGTATGATGACACCTTGGACATTTGGTTGCTTGTTAATGATGGGGTCCTGGGTCATGCATGTCATGGTGATGGGGTCCTCTTTGAAGCCCTTAAGGCTTGATGCAACACTTGGACATAGTTGATGGCATACAAAAAATCCTAAGAAGTGATGACCACTGAAGTGTTGATGTATTTGTAACTTCGGAAGATATTCTGATGTATATTACCATTGTATGTTGTTGTACCCCCATTGGGGATGTGTGTTGCCCCTTTACGGGATGTCTAAATTATGTCTAGACCTTGAGGTACAACCTCCGTTGTAAGTCGGGGCAATAGTCCCCAGTGTAACATCATGTAATATGTAATTATGGTCTCTCTAGGAGAAGTGGGCCCCATGTGAGATGACATGTAGGCTCGGGTTTTATATTTGGTCAGTTAATTGAAAGGGTATAAATAGGGAGGCTCCCTCATTTATACATCTCACACACTCTCTAAGGCGCATGAGAGGGAGAGACAGTTAGAGGATGAGAGAAAGATAATTGCTGAACATTTCTTATTACTGCTTTTGATCATCTTAATATTCTGAAGAAATTTGTGGGGTTTTCTCCTTTATGGTTTACTCAATGAAAATCTGTGTATTGTGTATCTTTTATATATTATGCATTTTGTTGTACTTGTTATTCTTTCAGATAAAGATCCCAGATAATCTAATCAGATCTTAAGAAAATCTAACATAGAATCAGAGCCTTTCTAAAAGAAGGCACTGTGCAGCTGCGGGAACTAGGGCTTCCTAGTTGAAGGTGTTATCTCCATAGATCATCGAGCAAGGAGGGCTAAGCTAACTCGCCTCACTAGGGCGCATCTATTGGTGGTAGCAGTTTCTGAATCAGAGAAGTTTCACTTTGCAGCCGAAATACAACTACAATGGCAGCTAATGGAAATTAGGGTTTCATGCCTGAAAACCCTAGAAGACTGAATTTAGTCATTCTAGAACTTTCGCTATAACGCAAGATTGGAGAAGCCTCAAAAGCCGAAACTTTTATGGGCCGAAGAGAAATTCTTGTTGTACCTTGTGTAAAAGTTTCAGCCTCAGATTCACTGTACTTCAGGAGATATGGTTCCTCCAAATCAGGGTTCCAGCCTCCTCCAGAATACAATCATAAACAGGTGACCTAAGGAGATTTGCTATATCTCGGGCTAGGAAGGTCCAAACGAAATTTCACAAGATGTTGCAGGTAGGGCACGGACTGCAGTTTCTGTGGTATGCTTTCTAGACCCAGGATGTGAAACAGTGACACATGGCAGTCCGTAGAAGTGCGCTATGCTGAACAGTCCCCAAAATAGTCACCTTGGGAAAATCAGAATAAGTCCCACTTGGAGAATCCATTTCTGCTCTAACCTGTGGGGTTGAAAAGAAGACATATCAGGCTATCTCAGTGAGAAGTTTCAAACTGTAAGGATTTGAAACTTCGGAGACACAGCAGAATCAATTTCAGACATTTCTGCAAAAAAATTGGAAAACTAGGGCTTACTGTTCCGGAAGCTTCCCACCATTATTTTCAGAAAAGAAGTACATTGGACAGCTTGCCTTGAAGAGGCCAATCTTTATGTCCAATCAGAAGTTTGAAAAATTAGGGTTTCTCTGACAAACCCTAGATTAGCCAGCTCCGGAACCAGGTCGAACACCTCAAATCGTAAGGAAGTTCTAAGAGCTAAAGGGAGATGAGGCTAAGGCTAGAGCCAAGAGAACCATTGCAGATTCTATTAAATATCATCTCATCCGTCATGTGTCATCCTTGAAAACACCAAAAGAAACTGTTCGATGCTATGACGAAGCAATCGAAGAAGAATAAGAGATTGTTATAACCACCTTGAATGGCCTCCCAAGATCATGGGATTCATTCATTCGAGGAATGTGTGCCAGAAGGAAGTGATTACCTTCAGCAGACTCTAGGAAGAGTGCACACAAGAAGAAGCTCGACTCATAATAAGAGAAGAGAATATGGGAGCAACTGAAGATCAAGCTCTCACGATTCAAAGAAGATCCCTCAAGCGATGAGGAATATGAAAGACTCAATTCTTGAAGAACCTCTTATCCATCTTAGCATTTGAATCAGAAATGATGTTGTTATGAATGAAGAAGATGATGAAGCTGAAGGCTCAAGAAGGAGTCTACCCACAAAACAAATAAAGATAAGTATTCAATTGTCATTTCATGATATTGTTTGATTATACATTTGTTTATATTCAGTTGATGTTTGAATATTTTGCATTTATACTACTGAATTACACATAATGGGTAAGAAGTCAATGATGGTGTACAACATTCCATTACTACTTATCTAGATTGAAACCTCTTTGTTGTCATATTAGGAGTAGTACGCACTCTTAATAACATTGGGGTAGAATACATCTAGAAGTTATTGTATGTATACATGATATGGAGGAATGTTGTAGCATTGGCTAAAATAGTCGCATGGCTATGTGACATATATTTGTCACTATTAATATGTTTTGGAAATTATGATATGTTTTTAATCATGCAACTGAACTTGACTTGTAGATCATTCCAAAGAACAAGTAACGACAATTCAAAAGAGGAACCTGAAGCTTCCCGGGTCAAAGACACCATGGCGAAAGAAAGAGCTTCAAAAAATATAAAAACAACAATAGATCCACCTCGAGAAATGAAGACCACCTTGGGCACAAGAAATAATCCAAGATGAAGAATAGTATGACAAGACTTCCAAAGAAAGCAAGAAGCCTCAAACACACTCTAGTTATGTGACACTGTTGAGCGACATCATTGATGCAGAGCCTTCCATCTATGAAGAAGCAGCCAAGAAGAAAGGGAAGGAGACTATGACCAAAGAGTACCAGTTCAAGAAGAATGATGTCTAGGATGCGGTGTCGAGACTTGAAGGGAAGTCTGTAGTGTCTTCCATATGGAGCTACAAGATCCAGCATGCAGTAGATGGCAGCATCGTGGGATACAAGGCAAGATTCGTAGCACAAGGCTTCTCACAGAAAGAAGGCAAAGACTACGAAGAGAGATTTGCACCAGTGACGAGGTACACTTCCATTATATCCATACATACAGGTATGAGATGGGAGATACATCCGCTGACATCAAGATAACATTCTTGAATGATGTAGTCAAGGAGGAAGTATACGTAGAGTAGCCACTGGGAGTTGAGACACATGACAGGCAGACTCGTGTGCAAATTAAAGAAGGCCTTGTATGAGCTCAAAAGGCACCCATGGGATAGAACATACATTTACATAAGGAGCTTGAAGATCACTTAGAGTGATGAATATCTTAACCTTTGCTACAAGATTGAAGATGAAAGCCTATAGAGGATGACAAGCTCACATATGGGTGCGAGAAGAACTTTTCAAGAAAGTTCAAGATAGAGGATCTTGGTATCCAGTGACCCTAGATGGATACATAGAATATTAGTAGCAGAGGAAGTTACTTGTCCCTCCATTACAATGTTTCAATACATAGAGTACAAAAGGCAGAGGGAGAATGATGCTCTGCTTCAGAGGGAGTGACTGCAGAAGATCCTCAAATTCGACATGGTACGGCAGGATGGACAACTTACTGATGGCTCTAGGCTTTACTGAGAGTAAAGCGGATTCCAACCTTTACTTCAAGGTTGAAGGCGGAAGACCGGTGATGCTCATGTTATATGTCGATGACCTGTTCCTGACAGGAAAAGAGGAACTCTTTAAAGATGCAAGAAGGAGACTTGATACAGAGTTCAAGATTAAAGACCTAGGGATAATGCACTACTTCTTAGGCATGGGAGTGTGGAAGAATGCGAATGAGATTTTCCTTGGTCAAAGAAAGTATGCAGTGGAGATTCTAAAGAAATTCGGAATACTAGACCGCAAGGTGATAACCACACCTATAGCATCAAACTTGAAGCTTTTGTGTGATGCTTCATTAGAGACAGTCGATGCCATGATGTATCGTCAGATGATTTGTTCATTGATGTGCTTGACGAATACGAGACCAGACATATGCTTTGCTGTGAACAACCTGAGCCAGTTCCTGACGAATCCGAGACATGCTCACCTGGTTGCAAAGCATGCAGTGTGGTAACTGGAAGGGTACAGTTGAGTATGGGCTCAAGTATGATACGAATCAAAAGACTAACATGCATGGTTATGCTGATTCGGATTGGTAGCGCCACTAAGAAGAAGAGCACCTTGGGTTGCTTCTTCAGTTTGAGATCCAGTATGGCCTACTGGTTTGGCAAGATGCAGTCCTGCATGGCGCTGAATACAGCCAAGGCAAAATATGTTGCCATTTGCTCGACTATTTGTGAGGTAGTATGTTTCTTTTGAAAGCTACTATTTGATTTGATTGATCTGACTTGCATTTTTGTATGATGCAAAGAGGAGCAGTGAAGCTCCAGTATGTGATCCATATCGAGATCTCTCGAAAGAGGGGGTGATGAGTTCTAGCATAACCGGTGAGACGTAATCAGTCCTGTAGGTTGTCCTCGAATGTAATCAGTCCTGGCGAAGCTCGCAGGCTATCCTTGGACGTAGTCAGTCCTGATGTGATTCTATGCTAGAAATAACCAGAGTGAAGTTTGAATACTTCAGAGAGAAACTTGGTGTACTTTAGATCGAGGTTCCTTCCAAGGGGAAGTGATGAGTTCGAAAGACATAGATACACAAGCCTTTCTGACATGGTGGTAGGTTGGCCCTCCCATGGTCGTTGATGTAAGTGCTGGAGCCTTTCAGACATGGTGGTAGGTTGGTCCTCCCGTGGTCATTGATGTAAGTGCTAAAGCTTTTCCGACATGGTGGTAGGTTGGTCCTCCCATGGTCGTTGATGGAAATGTTGAAGCTTTTCTGACATGGTGGTAGGTTTGTCCTCCCATGCCGGTTGAGTAAGTGATGTGTTATGTGTATCTAGGTTGTGCTCCATGTGACGATGAAATGATCTGAAGATGATGAGGTAACAATAGGGTACACAGGGGTTGCAAGGCATGTAATCAGTCCTGGGATGCTCCTTCAGGTTTTGCAGTGGCATATAATCAGTCCTGGGAGATCCTGCACATTTTGCAAGAGGCATATAATAAGTCCTGGGATGTACCTACTTGCTCGTAGAGATGATGAAGACCTACATGGAGGCTAAGCCTACATCTAATATGAAAAAGGGTTGGCACTGTATAAACTTCTGATGACAGATAGTATGGGATGATAATCAAATTATAAGAAGATGATGGCAGCAACTATGATGAAGACTCTATGACTCCTTGATGATGACGATGCGATGAACACCTGACCAGATGTGTTGATGACTGTGTAGAAAGAGAATACCTTCCTAGTTAACAGGGAGTGTTGATGTATTTGTAACTTCGGAAGATATTCTAATGTATATTATCATTGTATGTTGTTGTACCCCCATTGGGGATGTGTGTTACCCCTTTACGGGATGTCTAAATTGTGTCTAGACCTTGAGGTACAACCTCTGTTGTAAGTCAGGGCAATAGTCCCAAGTGTAACATCATGTAATATGTAATTATGGTCTATCTAGGAGAAGTGGGCCCCATGCGAGATGACATGTAGGCTCGGGTCTTATATTTGGTCAGTTACTTGAAAGGGTATAAATAGGGAGGCACTCTCCCTCCTTTATACATCTCGCACACTCTCTAAGGCGCATGAGCGAGAGAGACAGATAGAGGAGAAAAGAAAGATAGTTGTTGAACATTTCTTATTACTGCTACTGATCATCTTACTATTCTGAAGAAGTTGGCAGTGATTTCTCCTTTATTGTTTCCCCGATGAAAATCTTTGTGTCTTGTGTATCTTTTATATCTTATGCATTTTGTTGTACTTGTTATTCTTTCATATAAAGATCCTAGATAATCTAATCAAATTTTAAGAAAATCTAACATGAAGATGATGGCGCTTGGACACTTGCTACATCCTTGGATGACAATGTGGAGGACACCCCTATTTGAAGAAGTCATGGGTTAAGCAACAAAATAAAAACCCTAAAACCCTTTCAAATGGTGGTGCAGTAAACATTAAACATTTTAATTGAATATCATATGATTCAAATTAAAATGAAAAAATTAATATTAAAAAATAATAAAAAGATATACCTTGACTTTAAAGGCTTCCCTAATCTTGAGGATGTGGACACATTGAAAGAGAATATATACTCTAGCATGTCAACACTAAATCATAACTAACGAATGAGATAGTGAAAACCCGTGACTGAGGCAAGGTGTCTGAGAATGTTCAGTGGTGAACAGTGACTAAGGCAGCCTCCCCAATTTTTTTGCAGCAGCAGAACATATTTTTTTGGAGCAGGAGAACAATCCAATGAAGTGATGAAGTGAGCTCGCTAGTTTGACTGAGGCTGAATTTCGTGGACTAAGGCAGCTAGAATTTTTTCTTGTCTTTTGGGTTTCTACAGAAGTATACAGTAAGCAGCAGTCTGTGGCTTTTACAAATTGCAGTCCAAGCATATACAAAAACCAAGCTCCCAAAAGAAATTAAACAGTCTCAAATTTGCAGAGCATTTGCAGCAGCAAATCCGAGGTGTTGGAGGCTTGTCCACACCATACAATTTGAATTTTTCATGCCTATACAGTCACGTTTTGAAGACCTAGTTGTGCAAACAGACACGTGTTGAACTAGGGTTGTACCATCACAAGTTCTGAAGGAAATTCGGTGAGTATCTTGAAGTTTTTATGGTGTATTCTTTGTAGGGTCTGCTTGGACCGAGCTTTCACAAACTTCTAAGTCTTATACACAGTCTTTGGTTTGTTTTGACAAAACATACACAAAGCTTTGACAAGCAATGTGCATAAGTGACGTATACAGTATGTTGATGCAACATATACATTGGTATACTTAAAGTAGTATACAATGGTGAAATCTACAGTGGTATGTAGTATACAACAGTGAAATGAACAGTATCTGCATTTGCATGTACAGTGAAGTGTATATAAAATGTATACAGTACAAACAATATGTTCAGTGACATATTTACATGGGTGAAATAATTCATTGTATGCTATGCAATGATGATGCGTTGATAATGATGCAAGATATAATGATCAGTGCAAACCGTGATGTGATTTATGGACAGCTTGTATATATAGTGGAATAAAGTATACAGTGATAGTACAGTAATGTATATAGTACAATACACTGTTGTGACTTATATTCCGTTGTGATGATGAAATGATGACTTGTATAAGGATGATGATGATGGATACAGTGGTATCTCTACAGTGATGTATACAATGATGTATACAGTGGTATCTTTGTATATACAGTGATGTGAAGCAAATCCTTTATGATGAAGATATGACATACCATGATGCATACCACGATGATTTACTGTATATGAGCATAATGACACACTATTTGATGATGTCTTATTGATGATGCCTTGTGCACCTTGATGATGTTTTGATGATGATGATGATGACACTACATGAAGATGATGTTGATGCATAACTACTCATTGAAGATCTCAGCCAAGACATGACCAGTAACACTACAAGTTGATGGCAGCAGCATTGTTGATGAAGAGCAGGTGTTGATGAGCAGAAATTGACCAGCATTATTGAGCAGAGGTTGACCAACAGTTTTGATGAGTTGATTGATGAGTTAATTGATGAGCAGAGACGGTTGAGCAGCAGATTGACGACACTCAAAGATTGGCATCAAGCTTGCAAGTGAAATCTTGCACTTGAGGATTGGACTCCTCAAACCCTTCTTAGTTGGAGCTAAGAAAACCAGGTTGGGTACTATTACAAGAATTGGTGCTCTTTTCATCAATTGGTGTTGATTGTAATCGAAAAGATTGTAGCCTTCCATTACCATAAATAAAGATCAAAATACATACATTCTTTTGTTTCTCTTGATGTGATGATTGTGCTTCTGACTCATGGTTGATTTAGTTTATGCATATGATGATGTAATTGATAACGCAATGCTTGATTGATTAATTGAAGGTAAAAGAGTTTAAACTGCTCACACTGATTCACCCCCCCCCCTCTCAGTGTGGCCATTGTGTTCAACAATTGGTATCAAAGCGAGTCTTTATCACAAGCCTTGCAAGCTTGAAGGAGAAGCGTGAATACACAATGGAAGAAAAAGTAGAGTCATCAAGCAATGATGTAGTTGTACTTGATGTTACAGACAATTTCGATTGGTAGAACAAAATGAAGGCATATTTGAAGAAGTTTGGTGTTTGGGAGATTGTGATCAATCCACCCGCTCCATCAAATAAGAAGGGCAAGGCAGCTGCACAGAAGGAAGCAAAGAAGGACAATACTACAGCTTTGAAGTTCCTCATGGATGGACTTCCCTGCGCAGTGAAAGAAAGTGTAGGGGAATACAGTTCAGCTAAAGATCTATGGTTCAAGTTAGAAAGCGAGTATCATAAGGAAAGACCAGACACCGAAAAGACAGATTAGGAATCAGAAGACAAGCCCCCGAAAGAGGTCAATCAAGAAGAATTAAAACAAGAAGAGGACTCCCGTAAAGGTATGGATTCTTTTTATTGTAATGATAGCTTGTGTAATCAAATTGAGAAGGTTCTTGTAGAAGATGGTGAAGGGCTATCAAAAGCTACAAAACAGATACATCTCACTTTGATAAGTATTAATCACAGAGCAGATTGGGTCATTAACATAGTAAAACTAAAGCATATTGAATTCACAAAATTCAGAAAGCAAATCTTAGATTCTTTGAATGAATATCAGCAGAAGACCGTGACAATGAGAGTATTGCTTGTGAAGCTCAAACACAAGGACAAAGAGTTACGGGATCAGTTGAAAGACAAGGATGTTGGAGTTGAACAACTAAAGACTGAATTGATCATTCAAGAGGAAGAACAAGAAGAGCCTGGTGAAGACTCAGAACAGCTTGAAGAAACTAGAAAGGCTAATTATGATTTGAAGACTCAGCTGGAGCAAGCCAAGAGGATAGAAGAAATCTTGAAGAATCGGGTGGAAGAAAAGGAGAAGACAATCCAAAGGCTGGATTCTGGATATGGAGGTAGTTGGTCTCAGGAAGAAAGGTGAAAACGTTAATGCACTGTCAAGTTCAAGGACAGTTCAGTTTTCCTAAATAAGATCTTGGATTGCTAGAGATCTCCAATTGACAAAACAGGTCTTGGTTACAAGAAGGGGAAAGAAAAATCTAAAGATAGCAATTGGTCTCCAAAGACTCTAGAAGCAAGTCCATCAACATCCAAAGTTGTTCCCCATGCACCTGCACATGACAACAAAGACTTTAGAAGTTCAAGAATGCAACAAGGAGTTAGCTCTATTCCTCAAAGCAAGCTCATGAAAGAAACGACTCCAAGATGGAACCAAAGTCCCAGATATGAAAGTTGATTTAATTGTTATTGTTATTTTTGTTCTAACTTTGGTCATAAGGCTATGGATTGTAAACTCTACGGAAGAAGAAGTGATGAAAGTCCCAATGACATAGTTAGATGTTGGACATGTAATGAAGTTGGACAAATTGCTGCTACTTGTCACACATTAAGATGCTACAATTGCACTGGGTTCGGTCACAAAGCCCAAGAATGTGCAAGTCAAAGAAGTCAACCAAGGGGGAGTCCTTCACACACATCAACGAGAAAGACCAGTGAACCTTGGAAGAAGACCAATGCAAGAAGATGTGAAGATCAGAAGACAAAGGCCTACAATCAAAGACACTCTTAGGCATGTAGACATGAAGTTGATAAAAGAAGTGTTGCAAGTTCCAACAGCTCAGTCAGGTATTGGACATGAAACCATGTTGGTCACATTGTTGTATATTGTTGTACGATGAGGTGTTATAGTTGCATTGGATTTGGGCACAAAGCTCAAGACTGTTGGAGTACACAAAAACAACCTATGAGAATTTCCTCATACAGCTCATCAAGGAAAGCCATTACAGATAAAGGAACAAATGCTGAAAAGACAAATGCCAAGCAACACGTATGGATGAAGAAAACCAAGCAGCTACAGATAGGAGAGGTTGATTAGAGCAGGGAGGATGGCTGCCATATGGCAAGCCAAGCTTAAGGTCTCTCAAAGACCTTAGCACACCTTGAGTTCATAAGGCTGGAGGATGAATTCAAAGGAGAAAGGATGACTACTCCAAGCATACAGACATGTCCTAGGATCGTGCATATTAACAGGGGGAGCAATAATCAGAGATTTCAAATACAGATATGTGGACACTCTTTACCATTGATGCCAAAGGGGGAGAGATGAAGACAAAAAGGGAGGATGCTCACAAGGGGAGCATGAGTTGTTGTCATCAATGACAAAGAGAGAGATTGTTGATGAAATTGTCATTGATACCAACATGGACTTGCAGTGGCCCCACAGGTTGTCATTGAATATCACCAAGTCCCTCTTGAAGTGCACAGGTATGGATGATCCCAGTACCCTCACATTTAGTGCCTTGGAGCCCACACAGAGTTGGTTTGTGCTTTGAAGCACCTTATACCTAGTTGACAAGGTCCCTATACCCACAAGGTTGGATCTTAGAGCCACCACCTTGTTGACGATGTTGAAGACCTTGTTGGTGATGTTGAAGACCCTGGAGATGGTGTTGAAGCCCTTGTAGATGATGGAGAAGCCCTAGATGGGTTGGAGAAGCATTAATGACCTATTATGTGGTGTCATTATGGATCTTGAACCTTGGAGATCCTCTTGTGTGGTTGAGGTGGTTTAAGAAGACCATGAAGTCTCCTGATTGATAAAGAAGCCCTTGAAAAAGTCCTTGGACCCACACTTGGTGGTTTAATGACCTTGCAACCCTTGTTGGGGTCATGGAGGTCTTGTATGATGATGATGACTTTGTATGGTCTTTGACATGCTATGAAACCCATGAACATGCCCTTGGTATAATGAAGAAGCCCATGAAGACTTGTCCATGGTGAAGAAGACTTTGAAAAATCCTTTGGACCCACAATTAATGGTTTAAAGGTCCTTGTACTCTTGATAAAGATGATGTGGTCATTTGGGGTCTTGGAACCCTTGGGGATGGTCCTAGGGCATAAGGAAGACTTTGCACCCACTTATATGATGGTATGATGACACCTTGGACATTTGGTTGCTTGTGGATGATGGGGTCCTTGGTCATGCAAGTCATGGTGATGGGGTCCTCTTTGAAGCCCTTGAGGCTTGATGCAACACTTGGACATACTTGATGGCATACAACAAACCCTAAGAAGTGATGACCATTGAAGATGATGGCACTTGGACACTTGCTACATCCTTGAATGACGATGTGGAGGACACCACTATGGTGGTGCAATAAACATTAAACATTTTATTTGAATATCATATGATTCAAATTCAAATTAAAAAAATAATATTACAAAATAATAAAAAGATATACCTTGACTTTAAAGTCTGCCCTAATCTTGAGGATGTGGACATGTTGAAAGAGTATATACTCTAGCATGTTAATAAATCATAACCAACGAATGAAAGAGTGAAAACTCCTGACTAAGGCAAGGTGTCTGAGAATTTTCGGTGGTGAACAGTGACTGAGGCAGCCTCCCGAATTTTTTTGCAGCAGCAGAACATTTTTTTTGGTCTTGATCTATGACAATCCAATGAAGTGATGAAGTGAGCTCGCTAGCTTGACTATGTTAGTTTTGTACCTAGGGAAGTGTTCCCCTAAGTGACTTTAGCCTTAGTCACTTAGTGAAGGGAAATAAAGTGACCCTTGCATTAAATGACTTAAGTGGAGTATTTAATTTGACCTTAGAGAGTAAAGTCACTTTTTGATAAATTTAAGTGGGTGAGTGAAATTAATATTTATGAGAAATAAATATGAGCATTTAATCTCATCCACCTATCTAATCTAATCTCCACCGCTAGATTAGATGAACCCTAGGGTTCTCTCAAAAAGGCAAGGGAAGGTCATTTTCCTCACTTTTGCAAATTGAAGTGAAGGAGAGAGTTGAGAGAGAAAGTTTCCATTTTTCTGAGAAAGAGAAAAATATTTGCAGCACACAAATCGAGGGAAAGAACAACAGCAGAAAGGGCACGAAAATCGAGGAGAGGACAGCAGCATTTATTATTGGTCCGTACATTCCGTATGGTACGGTTTTCAAGGCAGTGGGCGTGACTTTCGAGGCAGATTTCTGGCCACGATTTTCGAGGAAAAAAATTCCTGGGCATGAATTTCGAGGTCCATACAACGACACGAAAATCTAGGCAGAAAACAAAGGAAAAAAATCTGAGTTTGATTTTTTCTGTTTGGCGTGGAAAACGAGGCAGAAATTTTCTCTTCCGAGTTGAGATAAGTTGGTCTGAAAATTTCTGAGTTTTGCTATAAATTTTCTGATAATAAAATCTCTCTCTGACTGATTTTTCCCTTCTGGGTTTTTCCAAAGCCATTGGCCGAAAATTATTGTGTTGTGTGTTGAATGGCGTGCTGATATTTATTTTCTGTTAGTGAAAAATTGTAGTTTCAGCAGTGTTTTAAAGTCTTAAAATTTCATGTTTATTTCCAGCACTTTTATTTTCTGAGAATGTCATAAACAGAGTTAAATTTTACTTGAAACCGGTGGCTGAAAACTAGTGAAAAATCTACAGACTGAGGCTGAATTTCGTGGACTAAGGAAACTAAAAAAAAAAATCTTGTCTTTTGGGTTTCTACAGTCTGTGGGGTTCTACGGTAAGCTGTAGTCTGTAGTTTTTACAAATTGTAGTCCAAGCATATAAACAACCGAGCTCCCACAAGACATCAAACAGTCCTGAATTTGCAAAGCATTTGCAGCAGCAATCCGAGGTGTTGGAGGCTTGTCCACACCATACAATTTGTGTTTTATAGCAGCCTTCTTTTCACATCTTTTCATGCCTATACAGTCACGTTTTGATGACCTAGTTGTGCAAACAGTCACATGGTGAACTAGGGTTGTACCATCACAAGTTCTGAAGCAAATTCGGTATCTTGAAGTTTATATGGTGTATTCTTTGTAGGGTCTGCTTGGACCGAGTTTTCACAAACTTGTGAGTCTTATACACAGTCTTTGGTTTGTTTTGACAAAACATACACAAAGCTTTGACAAACACTGTGCATAAGTGAAGTATACAGTATGTTGATGCAACATATACAGTGGTATACTTAAAGTAGTGTACAGTGGTGAAATCTACAGTGGTATGTAGACAGTAGTATACAACAGTGAAATGAACAGTATATGCATTTGTATGTACAGTGAAGTGAATGTAAAATGTATACAGTACAAACAATATGTTCAGTGACATATTTACATGTGTGACGTAATCCATTATATGTTATGCTATGATGATGTTTTGATAATCATGCAAGATATAATGTTGAGTGCAGACCGTGATGTGATTTATGGACAGCTTGTTTGTACAGTGGAATAAAGTATACAGTGATCATACAGTAATGTATACAGTATAATACATTGTTGTGACTTATATTCTATTGTGATGATGAAATGATGACTTGTACAAGGATGATGATGATGTATACAGTAGTATCTCTGTATATATAGTGATATGAAGTGTGATGCAAATCCTTTATGATGAAGATACAACATACTATGATGCATACCACGATAATCTTGTTGGGAGTCCTAGTGGTTGTGGCTACTAACTTTCTTGATCCTTGTTTCATTATTTTGCATTCACTTGAGTTGAAGAGGAGTTCATGTCCCTGATCACATATCTGACTAACGCTCAGCAGATTATGCTTCATGTTGTCTACAAACAAGACATTCTCGGCTAGAGAGTTTTTACTTACAAGCTTTACTGTGCCCTTCCCCAATACTTTTGCGGAATTGTTATTTCCGAAAGAGACAGTTCCTTTATCCTTTTCAATATTAACAAAAGCACTTTTGCTACCTGTCGCATGCTTGGAGCAACCACTATCAACATACCATTCACCAAAGCTATTATTTTGAGCTTGAAGAGCAATTCCACATTCATAGTTGTTTAAGTTGTCCTTGTGTTTGATCCATACCTTGTGATGTTCCCTCTTTCGATTGTTGGATCTTTCCTCATTTCTTACTATCGGTATCTTCATTCTGCAATCTCTCGCTATATGTCCAAAGTTGTTACACTTGTAAAATTCTATTTATGATCTTAAGGGACCAAATTTGTTATTGTACTGTGGCCATTTGAGGCTTGCAGGGTTATTCCTTGTTTCAAAATAGTTTACACCCTTGACCAAATTTGTTATTGTACTGTGGCCATCTGAGGCTTGCAGGGTTATTCCTTGTTTCAAAATAGTTTACACCCTTATGTCTAAATTTTCTACATGTAAAGAAGTGCCCATAAAAGAAATGTCCATACCTGGGAACAAATGAAGGAGTTGTTCTTCTGAGATCTTGTCTTTCTGCTGGCGCCTCTTTTGGTATGGGTTGTTCTAGTCAGCATTTGATCTCTTCTTCATTAGTGGAATCCTTGGCAACTTTTGCATAGCTTCTTGGCTTCTCTTCATTACCTATCGTCATTGAGCTCGAGGCCCCATCGGTATTTTGCTTGTATCTAATACCGGTCTTGTCGAAGAATGCCTTTTAATTGCTGATAATTTGTTCTAGAATCTTGGAGCTATTTTCATAACTCTTGTCGATATCGTTCATCTATAATTTTGTTTTCAGAGATACTATCTTAGCCTCACGATTCTCTTTTTCTTTCATGTTTGCCATCAGTTGTTCAGTAAGAGAGTCTTCAATTCTTTTGGCTTCTTCCAGTTTGACCTTTCAAGTCAATAATGATTTGCTCAAGCCCTTGTGCCTCTTCCTTAAGCACCCTGTTCTCCTTCCTGACTTTCTTCAGATCTTTCAAGGCGCTTATAAGTTATGCTTCAAGATCTACCTCACCTTCAGATTCGGATTCTTCATCACTATTAAGATCCTCATTTGAGTTTATTGCCATAAAGAGTACCTTGTTTGGTTCACTGTCATTGTCATTGTCACTGTCACTGTCATTGTCGGAGTCCTCACTGGATGAGTTGTTGTCCCTTCTAGTATAGAGACTTTTCTTCTTTGCAAACTTGCCTCTTTTCTTATCCTTGTAATTATTGTACTTCTTGAAAGGTTTGAAGCAACCATCTTCATCACTATCTGAGTTCTTTGCATACGGACATTTAGAAGCAAAATGACCTATCTTTCCACATGAAAAACATTTGAGAGGTAGCTTACCTTTGTATTTCCCAGTGCCTCTCTTCAACTTCAGAACAAAGTTAGTTATTTCTTCATCATCAAATTCATCACTTGTTGGCTTTCACTTTGTTGATTTATTCTTCCTAGCTTGTTTGGAGGAGACCTTGAATGTTGCTTCCTTTCTTGACGTGTCTTCGTCTTCAATTCTCATTTCATAGGCCACAAGAGTCCCATGTAGCTGATCTACTATCATAGTCTTCAGATCTGTTCTTTCTTCTAGGGCAAAGATCTTAGGATTGAACCTTTTGGGAAGAGTCCTTCGAATTTTTCAAACAACTACGGCCTCATCAACTTCTTCACCCAAACCTCTGATGGTATTGACAAGTTGATCATCAAAGAATATAGGCTGCGATGTCTTCATCCTCATTCATCCTCAGATGTTCAAATTGTCCTCTATACATTTAAAGTTTGGCTTCCTTAACTTTACAATATCCTTCATTTGTGGTTTGGATTTTGTCCCACATTTCCTTTGCAGAGGGGCAGTTTATCACTTTGGCAAAGACAAATTCATCTATAGCACCTAGAAGGTGATTTCTGGCTTTTCATTTGTTATTGTATTGAGTAAACTCATCTGGATCTGTTGGTACGGTCTTTGGTACCTTGTACCCATTTTCGATGCTTTGTCATAACTCTATTCCTTGAGCTTCCACGTAGGCTCTCATCCTTATGCTCCAAAATGCATAATCGGTCCCATCAAACAAGGGTGATCCACTTTTACATTGTTTAGCAAACTTGCTCATGACTTCCTTCCAGCAGTTACACTATTCTTGAAGGAACCTGCTCTGATACCAATTGTTGAAATACTCAAAGGGGGGTGAATCAGTATTTGCACAATTGTATAAAAATTTTAATCAAGAGCAAGTTGCTAATCACCAATCATAGCATATCATCAATGTACATGAAAATAACAAGATGCACTACACAATATTTTGACATGGAAACCCAATTCCTGGGGGTAAAAGCACGGAATCCTTTTTTAAAATAAACTTGACCCAGCAACAACTGGGGTAAACAAATTTAATACAACTGGAAGGAGCTACAACCCCGTAGGCTTCATCGACTACAACTGACAAGCTGCTACAATAGCTTAACTCACAAGATTGTGAGCCCTAGCACCACCCTACCATCCTGAAGAAAAAGAGGAATGAACCTGTGGACCTGTCAAAACCAATCACTCAACTTCCTGTTGATAACTTATGCTCTCTAATCACTGCCACCTCATCACTGTATACCGATATTTCATTTCACGCACTATTCGTGTATTATCATTGTACATCTCATCATACACAGTCATTCATCAATTAGTTATGCTCCGCTTTCAATGATCATCATGCATCGTCATAGAGTATAAGGATGCATCATCATAGCGTATGCATCATCATCAAATATACATCATCGTCATCAAGTGTACATCAAAGTGCATAGGAATGCATCATCACATCATAGTGTGTGCATCATAGTGTATAGGGATGCATCAACATCATTGAGTGTACATCATCATCACATGCATTATCATCATAGAGTTTATCAAATCATAGAGTAGCATGTCTCATCATCATAGTAGCATGCATTGTTGAATTATTGTAACTTCGAAGAATATTCTAAATGTATTTTGTTGATGGAACCTTTCGAAGATGTTATTATTCCTCCGTCAAGATGATATTATTGTATTAGGTCAGTAGAGAGTCATGAGGAAAACCCTTTGTTGTAAGTCGGGTCATTAGCATGCCCCTAAATACAATATTAAGTTGTTTTGAGTCCTCCTAGAGAAGTCAACCCAGTCAAGTTTAGTAGGGCCGACTTAGTTGAGTGAAAAGTTAAGTGAGAGGAAGAATATAAATAGAGAGAGGCACTCCTCATTTGAAACACACAGACACACACTTGTGTAGCGCATGAGAGAGAGAGAGAGAGAGAGTTTTATCTGCAAGGAGGAGAAGGACCAGTCTGAGGTTTTATCTTTATCTTTTTGATCATCTATATTGTGGAAGCTTTTCTTGCTGGGTTTTTCCCTTTAGAGTTTTCCCAGGGTAAATCTGTGTTGATCTTGTGATATTGTTTCTTTCAGTGATCCTCTATATGCTATTGTTGTGAAATTGAATTGAATGCTAATAATCTAGCTTAGCATATAGAATCTTAACATGGTATCAGAGCTAACCTGAATAGGACAGCCTTCACAAGGTGAAAAATCCCTCTCCCTCTCCGACAAGAAATTAGGGTTTCAGAGAAAATTTGATTTTTGAAGATCTAACTGCATAGAAAGTTGTGCCCTCCTAGAGCACATCCACTGAGCCTGAGATCGAAATTTTTGAGTGGGTAGATCTTCGGGAAATTCAAACCCTAGTTTGACACTGGACCAGAAAATTGCAAAAATCCAGAAAACCAAAAAACTGCACTGCAGAATCTAGCAAGTCAGTTTTGAAAGGTGAAGACTTGAGATCTCCAGAAACCAAGCACACCAGTCAACTCGCCTCAGTCAAGCGCATCTCCTGGTAAGATCAGTTTCTCATTTTCAAGAATTTCAATTTTTTGTAATCTTCTGACAAGATGGCCCCAAACATCAAGCTTGAGGACAAACTACAAGGCATAGAGAATTACCAAGCATGGAAATACAGAATTGGCCTCATTCTCAAGGAGAATGATCTTGACAAATATATCGAGAAAGAAGTTGCAGAACCTGATGAGGCTGAAGCTAAGGAGAAGCACAAAAAGGATCTGATTAGGGCACAAAGGATTATTGCTGACTCTATCAAGGATGACTTGATCCCTCAAGTGTCATCCAAGAAGACTCTGAAAGAAATGTATGATGCCCTAGCAAGGATGTATGAAGGAAGAAACATCAACAGAAAGATGAATCTAAGAGCTCAATTGAAGAGCACCAAGATGAGTCATGGAGAATCCATCCAGGACTATTTCACAAGGGTCTCCCAGTTCAAGGAACAACTAAAAGCCATTGGAGACACCCTTGATGAAGATGAGTTGGTTATGACTGCTCTCAATGGTCTCACTAGAGCCTGGGATTGAGTCATCCAAACTATGTGTGCCAGAAAGGAAGGCATGAAGTTTGATATTTGTCTGGGAAGATTGTATTTAAGAGGAGGCTAGATTGGCCAATAGAGAAGCTCTATTGAAGGAAGATGTTCAAGCCCCAGCCAACCATACCAAGAGAAGAAGAAGTCAACCCAACTTCAAGAAGGGAAACCACAAGGAGTCTCAACCTCCCAGAAGGTTCCAAAGAACAAGAGAAAGTTTCCCAAAGAAGGACTACTCCAACTTTCAATGTTTCAATTCTGATAAGATAGGACACATTGCCAGAAATTGTCCTTTGAAGAAAGAATACAAGAAGAGGAACAACAACAAAAGACATAATGCACATCTAGCTGAAGATGAGGATGAAGAAGAAGAAGAAGAAGGACCTCGGAGAAAGCAAGCAAGAGAAGAAGATGCAAAAGAGTATGTACTATTCTCTGCACTCTCTAGGTCTGTAACACTTGGAGAAGACACATGGCTTATTGATAGTGTTGCTTCAAAGCACATGACGAGACAAAAGAAAATTCTGTCAAAACTTGAAGAAAAGAACTCTCCTCAGAAAGTATCTCTAGGAGATGATTATCAATATCCAATCAAAGGAATTGGTGAAGCAAGCTACAAGCTTGATTCAGGAAACCCCCTGAAGATGAAGGAGGTTTTATATGTACCAGGTCTAAAGAAGAACTTACTTTCTATCTCAGCATTAGATAAGAAAGGATATAGAGTTGCATTCATAGATGGACAAGTACTCATGTGGACCAAAGGAAAGTCAATTGAAGATGCAGTTGTCATCGGTGAAGAAGGAGGAGGCATGTATAAACTCAAGGGACATTTAGAAACAGCCCTTGTTCATGAGACCACTAACCCTAGTGAACTGTGGCATAGGAGGCTTGCCCACATAAATTACAAAGCACTACCTCATGTGAACAAAGTAGTGACGGGATTACCAGACTTAAAGATCAACCATAAAGGCATTTGCAAAGGATATGCAAAAGGAAAGAATATCAAGAATCCATTTCCAAAGAGTGAAACAAAAACTAAAGGTATGTTGGAATTAATTCATTCAGATGTATGTGGTCCAATGTCCTCCACATCCGTGAGTGTTTTGAATACTATATTACATTTATTGATGACTATTCAAGAAAAACATGGATATACTTCTTGAAAGCAAAGAACGAAGTGTTTGAAAAATTCAAGGAATTCAAAACCTTGATAGAAAACATTTCAGACAAAAGAATCAAGACACTCCGATCAGACAATGGCGGAGAATATACTTCAAAATAATTTGAAGCCTTTTGTAAAGATGTTGGAATCAAGAGGGAACTAACTACTCCCTACAATCCTCAACAAAATGGTGTTGCGGAAAGAAAGAACAGAACCATCATGGAGGCAGTGAAGACAATGATATATGATCAAGATCTTCCAATACATCTATGGGCAAAAGAAGCAAGAACTGTTGTCTATGTACAAAATAGAATATCTCACAGTGCCCTTGGATTCAAGACTCCAGAGGAGATGTTCACGAGAAAGAAGCCTGAAGTAAGTCACCTCAAGATATTAGGTTGTCCAGTATATGTTCACATACCGAAAGAGAAAAGAACCAAGTTGGACCCTTCCGGAAAGAAGGGAATATTTGTTGGATACTGTGAAGTATCCAAGGCATTCAGAATTTACATTCATGGATTCCATCACATGGAAATTAGTAAAGATGTAACATTCGATGAAGAAGCAGCTCTCAAGAGATCCAAAAGATGTCAACATGAAGAAGTAAATGAGGAAGATGCACCTCCTAGAAATGTAGAGGCTACATTCCTCCCTGAAGATGAAACACCTGAAGATCATGATATGACAGAACCACAAGAACCTCCCACGATGGACATATCACGGAAGAGAAAGGTTGCTTGGGCAAAGAAATTATACAAGAAGCAAAAAGATATGGATCTCCAGAAGGCTCCACAAGGATAAGCAAGAAGCCCAAGCCATTTTCCAACTATGTAGCTTTAATGTGTGATCTTGTAAATCAAGAACCTACAAACTATGAAGAAGCTGTACAGAAGAAAGAATGGGTAGAAGCAATGACGGAAAAATACCAATCAATAATGAAGAATGATGTTTAGGATATAGTTCCCAAACCAAAAGGCAAGAGTGTGGTATCTTCCAAGTGGATCTACAAGATAAAACATGCAGCTGATGGAAGTATAGAGAAATAGAAGGCGAGATTTGTGGCTAGAGGTTTCTCTCAGAAAGAGGGAATTGATTATGAAGAAACATTTGCACCAGTAGCAAGGTATACTTCGATTAGAGCCATCATGGCACTTGCATCCATGATGAAGACTTACACCAGATGGATCTAAAGACAGCCTTCCTGAATGGTGTGATTGAGGAAGAAGTAAACATAGAACAGCCACGAGGATTTGACGTTGAAGACAGACAGACTCACGTATGCAAGTTGAAGAAGGCCCTGCACGGCCTGAAGCAAGCTCCTAAAGCTTGGTATGGAAGGATAGATCGTTTCCTAACGAGCTTGGACTTTACCAAGAGTAAAGTCGACCCTAACTTTTACTTCAAGGTTATAGAAGATGAACCTGTCATACTATTACTATATGTAGATGACCTATTTCTGATAGGGAATCAAAAAAATATTGTAGAATGCAAGAAGAAGCTCGCTGAGGAATTTGAGATGAAAGACCTTGGATTAATGCATTATTTTCTAGGTCTAGAGGTATGGCAAAAGTCAAAAGGAATCTTTCTGAATCAAGGAAAGTATGCAGTAGAAATTTTGAAAAGATTTGATATGTCGGAATGTAAAGCCATGGCCACACCCATGGATACCAACTTGAAGTTGCTGGCTAATGAATCATCAGAATTAGTGGATGTGACTCAATATAGACAGATTATTGGGTCGTTGATGTATCTAACAAATACCAAACCAGACATTTGTTTTGCTGTGAACACCTTGAGTTAGTATCTAGTTCAACCTAGACGTGTTCACCTGGTAGCTGCAAAACATGTGATGAGATATTTGAAAGGAACAATAAACTTTGGTCTATACTATGATGGAAACCATGACTACAGATTGTATGGCTATACAGATGCAGATTGGCCTGGAAGTGTCTCAAACAGAAAAAACACATCAAGTGGATGTTATTGTCTGGGGTCTGCTATGATTTCATGGTTTATCAGGAAACAGTCCAGTGTTGCTTTTAGCACGGCTGAAGCAGAATACATAGTAGCTTGCTCTGCTAGTTGTGAAGCCATATGGCTTCAGAAGCTGATGTCAGGTCTATTTAACTTGGAGTTGGATACCACATTGATTATATGTGATAGCCAGAGTTGTATAAAGATGACAGAGAACCCAGTGTTCCATGATAAATCGAAGCACATAGAAATTCGGTATTTCTACATTCGAGATATGATACAGAAGGGAGCCATAAAACTCCAGTATGTGAGTACCAATGAACAAGTTGTTGATGTGTTGACAAAGCCTCTGTCTCGAATAAAGTTTGAATACTTTCGAGACAAGCTTGGTGTTGTTCGAAAAGACCTTCCCCAAAAGGGGGAGCAGTGATGTTGCAGTGGGATTGTATCATCCCTGGACACTTGCCCTAAAGTGATCTGTAGACTTCTGTCTCCGAGAAAGAAGTGGGATTGTATCATCCCTGGACACTTGTCCTAAAGTGATCCGTAGACTTATGTCTCCGAGAAAGAAGCAGGATTGCATCATCCTTGGATGTAAGTCCTAAAGTGATAGGGAGTGATTATCTCGTAACAGTATCCGGAGAATTCGGTCTTCGAGAATGTGGTAGGATTGCATCATCCTTGGACCTAAGTCCTATAGTGATAGGGAGTGATTATCCCGTAATAGTATCCGGAGACTTCGGTCTTCGAGAATGTGGTAGGATTGCATCATCCTTGGACTTAAGCCCTAAAGTGATAGGGAGTGATTACCCCGTAATAATATCCGGAGACTTCGGTCTTCGAGAATGTGATAGGATTGTATCATCCTTGGACTTAAGTCCTAAAGTGATCTGTAGACTTTCGTCTTCGTATTGTGGATTGCAGGTTGTTGCTGATGATGATGATGTTGATCGAAAGATCAAAGTATTGTTGATGATGATGATGATGATCGAAAAGTCAAAGTATTGTTGATGATGATGTTGTTGATTGAAAAAGACTAAAATGTTGATGATGATGTTGTCGACCGAACGATCAAAGTGTTGTTGCTGTTGAAATTGAAGATGAAGACTATATGTCAAAGATGTTGAAAAGCTTCCAATGATTTATAGATGTATCACCCTAATGATGTTGAAGATGCTCTCTCTCCTTCTCCTACTGCTGTTGTTGTTGTTGTAGAATACCCTTCTCGTTAAGGGGGAGTGTTGAATTATTGTAACTTCGAAGAATATTTTAAATGTATTTTGTTGATGGAACATTTCAGAGATGTTATTATTCCTCTGTCAGGATGATATTATTGTATTAGGTCGGTAGAGAGACATGAGGAAAACCCTTCGTTGTAAGTCGGGTCATTAGCACCCTCCTAAATATAATATCAAGTTGTTTCGAGTCCTCCTAGAGAAGTCAGCCCAGTCAAGTTTAGTAGGCCCGACTTAGTTGAGTGAAAAGTTAAGTGAGAGGAAGAATATAAATAGAGAGAGGCGCTCCTCATTTGAAACACACAGACACACACTTGTGTAGCGCATGAGAGAGGGAGAGAGTTTTATCTGCAAGGAGGAGAAGGACCAGTCTGAGGTTTTATCTTTTATCTTTTTGATCATCTATATTGAGGAAGCTTTTCTTGCTGGGTTTTTCCCTTTAGGGTTTTCCCAAGGTAAATCTGTGTTGATCTTGTGATACTGTTTCTTTCAGTGATCCTGTATATGTTATTGTTGTGAAATTGAATTGAATGTTGGTAATCTAGCTTAGCATATAGAATATTAACATGCATCATCATGTCATAGATCACAACTTCACACTTCACTGTACATATGAATAAAACATTGTATGTACATCACTGTAAATGTACCACTATATACATCACTATTGTTCACTCAATTGACTATACAACATTATCATGCCCGAGTATATACAAACATACCTTGATTAGTGCATGTTAAAGACGCACACTTGGGGTTGTGTGTGTATCTGTAGAAGACCTCAAACAAGAAAATCTTGGACTTGAGGGTGACTTCAAACTCAGAGTTGTGGATGATCGTGTAAGTGTTGTGGATGTCCTTACACTCGGACCGTTTTTAGTCCCAAAGAGATCACTGTAGCAAGCTTGTCTTAAACATAAACCAGATCATTGTTAGGCATCCAAACTCGGACATAAACCCGAACTGTGAGCAGCAGTAACCTCAGAACTCAAACTCGAACTGTACTGTGTCAAAGGATGTCATAAAATCCAGGACTGTTCTTTGCATAAATTCGGTTGTTCTCTCCAAAAATATCCCAAAAACAGTTTTGTGTGAAGACTTACGAAGCCTCGGTTCTACCAGCAATGAACGAACAATCCAAGAGGAAAAACTCGGTCTATATTGTCTTTTAAACCCCCCAAAAAAAAATCTATGTGGAAGAATTTGGATCCCTCTCCTCTGCTGCTGCTATGTATTTCCACCGAAAAAAAACTCAGTTCACACTCCAAAATGTTACATTCGTTGATGGTATTAGTTATGGCAAAAGTCTTGTGTATTAATACACTTAACTAAGTGTTGAGTGCTAGGGAATAGGGCCGACTTTCGAAGGGATATAAAAACATTTTATTAAATTTAAAATTGTTTTAACATATCATCACTCAATGGGGCCAACTTCATGAAAGGTTAAAAGTTGTCAACATTGGAGGATAAGCTGGCCAACTTTGGATTAACATTTTAATTTTGTTTTGGCACTCAATGACCTTAAGCATTATTTAATATTTTATTTCTTTATTTGTTACAAGTTTTAGTGTTTTAATGTTAACATATGTATGGGTGTATTCTATTAGCCACCAAGAACCCCATGACCATCAAGGTGTGGGTTCAAGGACTTTCTTGACCATTTTGACCATCTCAAGGGTATTACTTTTTCCATTCCTTAAAGGATCATTAAACCATTAAGTGTGGGGGTGCCTAGACTCCTCCTAGGGTACCATGACCTCATTAAAACATAAATGACCACTGAATGGGTCATTTGGTCTATTGCAACTTCTTCAACCCACCAAGGGCACTTTCTAGGGTACTAGGGCATAGGTAATGGAACTGGGGAACCAAAGAAACAACTGGGGAACCATAGAAACAACTTAGGGGAACTTAAACACTCTAAAGGGTGTACAGGGCTTTTGGAATTGTCCCAAGGGCTCCAAGGGCTTTAGACTTGAGCTTGGACAAGGTCAAAAGGCCGCCTTTGACATTGACAGACTTCTAACCATGCAGGGCTCCTCAAGGGGCACCAAGACACACATGTTGGCATCAATGACAATTTAGTCAACAAAAGAAGAAGTTGCGAAGGATATCTTATCTCTTGGTTTTCTATCTTGGTTTGACATTGTACTTAGTGACGAATCTATATAGAAGAAGTTGTTGGGTTTTTTCCGAGAGAGAATTTTCCTAGGATAAAATCTGTGTCTCTTTTATGTTGTGCTCGTCTATCTTTCAGTGATCCTATTGCATCAGATTAAATATCTAACATATTTGAATTAAAGTACAAACACTAACATGTGTGCCAAGAGATAAGGAGGGCCCATAAAGATGCCTAATGAATTTATAAATGGGGCAACAATAAAGAATAAGTAAATAACAAAATTGAACTTTTTTTGTTGCCTCAATGTGTGCCAAAGGAGGTGCACCATCCTTATGTTGTACCACTTAGGACATAAAGTTGCATTCCCTACCGAAAGATTAAAAGTATTTTAAAATGAAACTTAGGGAATAAGACTTCACTGAAGATTTATAATATATGAATATTAATAAGCCAATAATGCAGCACTCAACCTAAGGTTTGCGTTTAATTTAATCAATAATGAAAATATCACAAACCACTTTGGCATGTTTACACATGGAAAAGGTCAAATAATGAAAGATGACAAATTAAGGGTTAATTATGAAGGGAAACCTATACGAAAATGGATGAAATGACTGATGCACCCTCTCGGAGTGGCAATAAAGTGGAAAAAATATGAAATATGAAAGTTACCTATGTACAACGATGGAAAGGTGATGAAAGTGAATGATATCGACACAGAACACTAGGAAAGTATATCACAATTCTCGAGGACACAAACAACTAGGAAAATACACGAACCCACCATGCAACATCCAAGTGAGAGTAGTCATTAGAATATCATGGGCAAGGAGAAATAACAAGGTCTCCCCAACAATGATCTGACATGAAAAGAATGTCTCCATCAAGATGAAAGATACTTGAAGTACAACTAAAGCAACCTCCACTATTGGTACAAACATAACCAATCCATACCAATGAGAGTGAAAGGGAATAACAAACTGATTGTCCAAAGTCTCCATGAATACCACTTATGAGGGTGGTGCCAAGGAAAACATGTGAACTATGATAATGCTTGTTACACTCCAAATCCTCTACAATGTGACATATTAAATGTACCAGAGAGGAGGGGTCCTTTTTCATTGTAAAGGCCAAGTTGGGGCTTATTTTATGTAAAAGTGCCATTCTAGTGTGGCTCAAGACCCTTGGTCTGGTCATGGCAAGTCCTCATGGTTTTCCTTTCAAGGAGTATTGGCTTAATGGCTCTAATGACTGCCCCTTGATGTAGTGGAAGTCCACCATCATGTTGGGCATCTATGCCCTAGGTTGGTGCTTTGGTGCTTCTTGGAATGACTCCATTAGGACACATGGCTTAGTGGCTTCCAGCCACACTTATGTTTATGCTATGTAGAAGGTGATTGCACATGTAAGGGTTGTCATACCAGCCTTAGCACACACCCTTGAACCTAATTTTCTTTGTACTACCCCTCCCTCTTAGTCATCCTAGTCATCATGGATAAAACTGCAATATTGAAGAGGTCATACCACCTAAAGGAGGAAGTTGAGGGAAAAAGCACAATGTCCTCCTTCTAGGCTCAACATTTCATCATGTTGCAGCATTTCAGTATTTTATGTCATATGAGGTTTCGTCCCCAGATTGTCGGTGACAAACTCTAAAAAATCGTTTCAAGTCATTTCAAGACTTTTTAGGTATGTCGGCTCTAAAAGGAGGTTTAAGTTAGCCTAATCACATATAAATAAGACTAGCCTCCTCATTTGTATCTAAAAAATGATCGGATCAAATAAAATCTTATCTTTGTTTCTTCTTGTTTACTTGAGCTAAGTGGTACACACCTTTCTTCTTGAGCATTTAAAGGCTTAATGTGGTGATTTTTAGTGATTAAAGATTTCTACTTTATCTTGCAAGGCTTGTATAAGGGAAAAGAATCTTGGTAAGGTTACTCTCTATTGCTGCATAAAACACACTTGACCATAGAAAAGTCTCACAACCACTAAGTTTGTTCTTGAGGGGCAACTATGAGTTTAGGACCCACTGTCACCTCGATTCCTAACTCCTATGTTTAGACCCAAGTCCCAAAGGTCAAGGGGGGTAGTCCCTATTTGCTGAGTTTTCAAAGGTTTTGTTGTAGGATTTAAAACTTAGTTAAGCTTAATTAAGTTCAATGACAATCAATTATGCAATATGCAAACATATTCAATGACAGACAAACCTTGCTTTGAAACTTAACCAAAGAAATAATAAATTACTCACTAAACCAGTGCCTATTCTACTTGGATTGAGTCACAGATTTAAGAAATTGCACTCGATAACCAAGGAAGCAGAATTACCAAATATATAAGTAAAATTAAACAATTCACATTCCAAAAGTAATCAATATTCACATTCAAATTATTGGAAAGAACTTTCTACAAATAAATGAACTGTTATCACATATATAGTAGTTGGGCTACCATATTCTATTTTTCAGATTTCGGTACACTTTCCAGCCAGTTCCCTTACATATGAGATGCTGAGATTAGCATCTATGATGGATCATTATTTGATGGACTATAGTACTCTCCCATGCCATGACTGAGTCTCAGGACACTCAGATTTGAGAACTGATGTAGTCATTTAGCCATTTGCAGAGCAGTCAGTAGTGCCCAGAGTTGCATCAGTAGCTTATCATTGGACAGTTGTTGGTTCAGATTCATTATTTGCATGTTTATGACTCAACATATATTATCTTGTGTTGTGGTTATTATTGCTCTTATACTCATTCTTGATGTCTTAGCATCTAGTGTCATGATCTGGCGGTCATATAAATATGTGGACTTGGATGAATTGATATTATGTATGTATGTCCCTACTTATACCTCGAAGTTCTTGACCCATACTCATTGGTTTTACCCTCCTTAGGGAGAATAGAGGTAGTCATTCCCACCATACTTTGGCTTGCTAGTGTTGTTTTCATGGTTCACAATTTCCACTCATCCATTACCTTTCAATTGTGTTTCCAACCCGACTTACTACTTGACTTGTGGCATGGAGGACCTTTCCCCACTAGAGCCTCTTTGTTGGACAAGCTTCCCTATTTATTTGTGTCTCAGCTCTGAGTTGCCTAGGTTGTGTTGGCTAAACCTAAAACAAGTAGCGCTGCCATCAATACAATGTATTTGGAAATTAATGAATATCTTATTAAAAAAGCCCATTCATGAAAAGTAGTGTTTTTAAACATACATGAATGCAAGGCAAGCCTAACGAAATTGGCTTTGAATTACATTGACATGAATATCTTAAAACATTCATGAAAAGTAGTGTTTTTAAACATACATGAATGCATGAAGCCTCAATAATAAAATACGTGTAATAAATACATGGACCAAGGCTATGGAAAATCAAAGGCCCAAAAAACAATGGTTCCGAAAAATTATATCTAAAAATTGTTGGCCTCACTTGTATTGATTTGGATTGTGAGCATTTGTCAAGGTGAATAAGCACCTTTGAACGTAACTTATCCATTTGTGAGACACTGCCATCCCCTGTGTTGTTGCTTGTCCTGCATATGCTAGAGTGAGTATCCCCTTTCCATATCCAAAGTGTCACAGTGTTGAGTTGGTAGTCATCCTTCAGCCTAGCCTTTTGATTTTAGCCTTCACCCTTCACTAGCAAATTGATTACAACTATGAAGTGAGTATGGTCTTGAAAGTATGGTCTAAGTTATAGTTAATTAATGAAACTCTATATTTGGTTGATAGATCGCCAGTGAAATGATTGCTACTTGTTATAATTGTTATTTGAATGATTTGTAGAGCATGTCTTAACCTTTAAACACTTGCAGCGTGTGGATTTTAGCCTAGGTTATATTATTGATCATTTACAGATTACTATTTTATCTATCTGGGTATATTAGATCAATGTTACAAATATCGTGTCGGCGAATATATAGCCGAGGGTCCAAAAAGAAATTATCGGATTTATCGACGAAAATGTCGGCAAACATCGGCAGTATATTGGTAATGTAAAAAAATACAAAGATTTAAATTTAAAATTTAAATGTTTTATACTGTTTATTTATTATTTTAAAATTTATATACATTTAAATTTAAATTTAATTTGTATGTTTTAAAAATTTAAAATTTAAATATAATGTATATTGACAATTGTATTATAAATTTATATATATAATATATATTATAATTATATATAATATATATTATGTATTATATAATATATATTATATATAATACATAATATATAATATATATTATCTATAATATATAATACATAATACATATTATATATTATATAGTATATAGTATATATATTATATATAGTATAAATTATATTTATTAAAGTTTACCGGTACCCTACTACCCACAGCCGGGATTTGACTTCGGCTCCGTCAGCATATATCACACAGTCCATCGACACCCACACGAGCGGCGGGCCACAGTCTGGACTTGCCGGCAGTAAAACCTCATTGTTTAAATTTTAAAACAATAAATAAAAAACCTTTTTCCACTGCGCAGATCCTCGGTTCACGAAACTCCTTCCTCCGGTCGGCAAGTGCAACCAAGTTACCAAACGGACGTTGAAAACCCTCGCTCCTGCTCCTGTCGGCAACCAAATGAAATAAAACAAAAAAACTAATGTCGACTCGCAATTTTTTGGAAAACATCGCGTTAAAATCATGATTTTTCCAAGCAAACATTGCCGAAAAAAATCGCTAAAAAATCCGGGGCAATGTTCAGCGATATTATCGCTGACAAGGAGACATCGCGATACCTCGCAATGTTGGCGATAAATCGCCGATTTTTGTAACACTGTATTAGATATTATTCTTGATTATGCAGAGATCTGTAGAGTGTATGAGTATGCACCTTAGATGGATTTGGACTCCCTGAGTCCATTGAGATAGCTTGCTTTCAATTCCGAGCAGTTACAGGGATAATTTGGCTCAGTTTACCATTCTGCAGCAGTTTTGCCATGCTGAATGGCATGTCGTGACAAAGAGATCATTTGATGGTTTCACCTAGGGTGTTGTATGAGGAGGGGGTGGTCCAGCCACTTGTTTTTACCATATGACCCCCCTCCCAGAAAGACTGGTGGGCTCAGTTGGATAACGTTGGCACCCTAGGAGGCAATTTTGGGCATATCACGTTTCCTGAAGCAGATTTAAAGTAATAAAAATGGCTATTGAAGAATTCAATTTGGGCTATTGAGGCACAAAAATGGCATGGGATGAGTTTTGATGATGAGTGTGATCACTGTGATGTCTTCCACTCCTTCTCCAGCAGTTTCAGCACTTAGATGGATCCACATCCATCTCTTGAGCATATTTTATTATTTTCTGGAGCTTTTGGAGGCTCACGATTTCCTCGGAGAGGCACTATTTTGCACTTAAAAAATTATATTATTTTTATTGTGCCATGGGGACACACTAGGAGAGTTAGTTAACACTCCCTGGATGTAATGTCCTCTTCCAATTAGGCCTTGAGGCCCAAAACCGCTAACCTATGTGATTCCTGTGGGTTCGAGCAGTTACTGACAGCTAGGGAATTAGCTGAGGACTGATGCCATCCATAGAAGATCTAGGGCATCATCATTTGGTCAAGAATGGCCACTAGGGCCAAAGGCCACCTTCATGCATGCCATCCAAGCATTATTTGATGATGCATGCACTCTTTAAGTCTCCATCCGCATGCATGCAAGTCAACGGCAAATTAGAAGATAAAGTGACGTAATTAGGTCAAAGATTAGGTTTTGCGCAGTTGAACTTTATAAATAGAGGATAAAGCGAGAGGAGACTTCACTTTTGATTATGATTATTTTGGGAGCTCTTGGATAGCAGCACAGCTCCATCGGACACCTCCTTCCTTGAGGGCGTCACCCTTTTCTGACTGGGGCATCTTGCTGCTGGGGGTTCACCGTAAGCAGAGGAGATCAGTTCATCTCCGATCCAGCTCTCAGTGCTTCCATACTTTCTCCGGAGCAGTCCAGCCGGCTTATCAGTGGCAAGTGTTCATTTTATCTCACAAACCCTAACCCTAATTTTTCCTATAAAATAGGGATTTTTGCATGGCAGTTTGCACGCCCAGTTGTATCAGCCTTTTTGCTTAGAAATAGAAAATATCGGGATTTGGGATATTACAGTGGTATCAGAGCTGTTTTCTTGGCCAGCTGTGGGCTTAAGAGATGAAAAGTAGATGAATACAGAAGGAGATCCTTTTGTAACCTATAGGAGGAGGAAGAGTAGATACACAAAAGAATTTGAAGATATCCAACTAGAAGATACCAATTCAGACATGGAACAAACAGGTATACATTCAGATAGGGGAAAAGGAACGGGAGAAGAGGAGGATCGGATGGAGTTTCGCAACTTGGTCTCTGCATTGCAAGACTTAGCCAAAGGACAAAAAGAAGTCCTCAATGCAATCAACAGACTATCAGCGAAACCGGAAATAGGTATCAACAGTACACCTCCCTCACCAGTAGGTCGGGGATCTTCAAGCAGCAGTGGAAAGATGGTGTACACTAACATCCAGAACACTGCGCACATATACAGCAGACCTACTATCAGGCCTACCATGCCTCACTTCTTGGCAGATACAGTAGGGGGCCCGGTCATGCAGGTAGAACCTAGCAAGCCTTTTGGGGCTTATTTGCAGGAGTACAGAGACTTAAGGGATGAGTTTCATGCTGCCATGTCTTTCTCATACTTCTGCAACATGAAGAGTAGGAACAGGCCCAGGAATTTCAACAAGGGTTTCAATCACAACTATGAGCT
>LPNX011060190.1:1567579-1599618 GCA_001517045.1 Pseudotsuga menziesii | reverse complement strand
GGACCCTACAAAATAATTCGGAAGGTGAGAGAGGTGGCATATGAACTAGAACTTCCCCAGGAAAGCAAAATTCACAATGTGTTCCATGTATCTAGTCTGAAGAAGAACCTTGGGCAACACATTGCTCCATCCACCGAATTGCCCCCTTTAGATGATGAAGGACTGCTGATACTGATTCCCGAACAGATCATACAGACTAGAGAGAGGAAGCTCAGGAACAGAGTAATCAGGGAATACTTAGTTCAATGGAAAGAACTACTGCCAGAGGATGCCACCTAGGAAGGTGAACAGGTATTGCAGCATCCTAGTTTGAAGTTGCTTGAGGACAAGCAATCTCGAGCGGGGAGGACTGTAATGTCCTCTTCCAATTAGGCCTTGAGGCCCAAAACCGCTAACCTATGTGATTCCTGTGGGTTCGAGCGGTTACTGACAGCCAGGGAATCAACTGAGGACTGATGCCATCCATAGAAGATCTAGGGCATCATCATTTAGTCAAGAAGGGCCACCAGGGCCAAAGGCCACCTTCGTGCATGCCATCCAAGCATTATTTGATGATGCATGCACTCTTTAAGTCTCCATCTGCATGCATGCAAGTCAACGGCAAATTAGAAGATAAAGTGACCTAATTAGGTCAAAGATTAGGTTTTGCGCAGTTGAACTTTATAAATAAAGGATAAAGCGAGAGGAGACTTCACTTTTGATTATGATTATTTTGGGAGCTCTTGGATGGCAGCACAGTGTGCAGCACAGCAGTTGGGGTTGGAGACGGAGTCTTCAGCTAACAGGATTTCGGCAGTGAAACATCTGCCCTAGTCTTATTCAGGGTAAGCCATACTGGTTCACCACTTGTTCTTCATTCATTCATCAGTTATCTAGCATATGGTATAGATCGCTGCAGGGACACGTGTGCAGCCGTAAAGTGGGGGTTTTCAGCCGGAAAGCCCTAATCAACTGTGGGGCCTTTAGATTTCAGTTTCCTTCCGAAACTCAGGCACCATTCTCATCATCAGCATCATACTCCGGTACCCGGTGATTATCAGATCCATTCGTGCTCATCCGGAACAGTTATCAGCAGTTTCGGGATTCCAGGAGCGTGAGCAACTGTCTCTCAGAGGCAAGTCGCTATCCTGCCTAGAGGACTCAGAAATCACTCTTGTATCAGGCATTCTCTCTGGCACGGAAAGGCTACCAGCCCTGCAAATCCGCAGCTCCATCGGACACCTCCTTCCCTGAGGGCGTCACCCTTTTCTGACTGGGGCGTCTTGCTGCTGGGGGTTCACCGTAAGCAGAGGAGATCAGTTCATCTCCGATCCAGCTCTCAGTGCTTGCATACTTTCTCCGGAGCAGTCCAGCCGGCTTATCAATGGTAAGTATTCATTCTATCTCACAAACCCTAACCCTAATTTTTCCTATAAAATAGGGATTTTTGCATGGTAGTTTGCATGCCCAGTTGTATCATCCTTTTTGCTTAGAAATAGAAAATATCGGGATCTGGGATATTACACTGGACCCACCATGAGCTTTATTTATTTTTTATTGAGTGGGATCCACTCTCCGAGGGTGATTTGGTCCATTTATATATTATATTATTGTATTGATCCATGTACTCTATGTTGAGCTCATCTCAATCGTTTATTAGAACATTTTGATCTTTTAATCTTAACCACCCATTTGAAAAGTGGTTATGATTTCGGTTCTCTCATTCCTATTTAAAGGAGGGAGCTTCTCATTGTAAAGGGGTCTTTGGCTCTTGGATCTAGATAATAGAAAAACTATTCTTGTGGAAATTTTTGGATCTCCTTTGCATCTGATGTTCTTAGATGGTGATTGGAAAATCTATTGCTTCCTAGCATTTGGGTATTTGTTGTGAGATCTATACTTTGTGAAAACATTGTCTTGTCTACAGGAGGGCGACTTCAACTTGGGTGTTTTTGCAGGGGCTCCTCAACTCGCTTAGATTGGCTTCGCTTGTATCAAGGGGTTTTCATTAGCATCATTGTGATCTATGATTTCATCTTGTTATTTTCCTGTAGCATTTGATCTTCTTTCTTGACGCATCAAATCTGATATGGTTGATGTTTGTTGTGCAAGAGAGAGGGCGCATTGGATTCCTTGGGCAAATCGTTTTACATAGAAGCTTCCTCAAATCTTCTCAAATTGATCGGGACGGCATAGATCATCATCATCAAGGCATCTACAAGGTTTTCCAGGTAAGATCTACAAGTTGGTGCTTCTTTTCTAGATCTCAATCCATTGGCATCTTCATTTTCATGTTAAACCCTAAATATTAAAAAATAAAAAATATTATGGATCAAACCGCTTGATCTCGAGGCAAACCATTTCTGGGTTTTGTAGATCGGGTCAAACCCTAAGTGGGTCTTCAAAAACGTTTTGCTAAAGTAACTCCATTTGGCCCAAATCCCAAGGCACTGTTCTCTAAGCCCTAGCGCAACCCCTCATGTTGCCTCCTTCTCTTGCGATATGATCTTTTCCTTGTGGCTCGGGTGCTTTGACACTGTCATACCTTCTTTCGAGTTCACCTCGTGGTACTAGATAGCCCCAATCATGTTCTTCCCCTCCCTGCATTGGTCATGTTTCCCAAGGCAGAGGATATCTTCATTTTTTGCTAGTACCTGGATCCCGGATCTAGTAATAGGCTTATAGGTCACTTGTGTTTCGAATTTGGATCAAATTTCAAATCTCATAAACCCCTAATCCAAGCCCTAGTTCACCTTGTGACGTCATCCATAGATCTAGGGTTTACTCCACCTTACACCTTACGTACTTCAACTCCCTTTGATTTGATATGGTGTTTAGTTTTGATCTCTCCTGCCGGGAGTACATCTGGGTCTCCCCCATTGTTGTCTTGGGCTAAGATAACATCAAGTGAAGATTGCCTCGATTGGCGTGACAACCATCCATTTGGGAGTCGAGGCTATCTTGGTTCCACCTCTTTAGTTGCCCATCCCTCTACCATCCATCCTAGATTCACCTCATAGAGGCAACTACAAGTTTGGTGATAACATGAACAATGAATAGAAGCTTGCTTACAAATAAACTAAGCCAAAATGAAGAACTTGAAATAGAATCCTTTCTGAATCGTCAAGTGATCAAAATGTTGTGCAAGTGGTCATGTAGATTTTAAATGATTTTAAGTCTCACTTGAACTTAGGGGAATTAGTGTGTTGTCAGAAGAAAAGCAATGTGTCTACCGCACACATTTATCTCTATTGATTTGAGAGAGATTGTTGGATGCTCAACAAGAAAACACAAGATTTCGTTCTAGCTCCACAAATGAATCCCAAAGATTGTCAAGCACTCAACAAGAGGACACAAAGTGACACAAGACTCCCAACAGCCTCTACCCCTCTAGCTCCACATGTCTTCTCAATTTCTAATGAGATAAATGTTGAGTGCCTATTATTCTAGCAAACAAAAATCTTTGCCATTTCTTATCACCTAGGATCAGACAAACCGACAAGGGAAGTGAATAAGGGGGCAAAGATGAGGCAGAGTTTATTAACTTTTAATTAAAAAGAATAAATTGAACTTTTAACACAAACTAGCCAGCGCGATATTGCAAAGACAGCAAAGCCACTTCACTTGCAAGGTGTGGGCACCAATATTATCAGAACCGGGTCGGTCATCGAACCGGTAGAGCCCAAAATGTGAACCAAACTGAAAACCGGATCGCAACCGAGAAAAAACCAATAGACTAAAAATACATAAAATATTCATATTTTGTTAAAGAACATATATATTCATGTGCATACATATGAATCCAAACCGTTAAAATACACAAATATGCAAAGTTTCTCATATATATAGCAAGTACATGTGCGAATAACCAAATAAGCACCAACTGCAATACATCACTGAAGTTCTAAACCAAAAAACATCAACAAAGAGATCGTCGTACAGCATTGTACGAACCAAACCGATTATGTACGAAACCGGTCAAAACCAGTCGGTTCGACGGTATTGGGCTGGTACCGTACAGAACCGGTCGGTTCAGTGGCGGTTCGTTCTCAAAATCTGGCTCCAACGGTTCAGGGCCCGACTAGACCGAAAAACCCTGTAAACCGGTCGAACAAGTTGGTTTTCGCTGAAGCAGACCGGTTCTGATATACTGGTGGGCACAACAAATCTACAAATGCTTAAAGAGAATAAGTTAAATCCTAGCCCTTCTTCTTTTGCTTACAAAGACTGGGAAAACCCAACTTCCTTTGCAAGCAAAGAATGGCAACTTTAAAAAAAAATAAACAAATAGCTAATTTAGCCACACAACCCTCTTCCTAAAGAAGAGATGGGGCAAGCAATAGAAGTGAAAATACTAAAAGCAAAACTAAGTAACCAATTATAGACCCTCTTCACTTGCAATGCAAGGGTAGGCAAGCCCAACATCCTTTGCATGCAAGGGATGGCTGAAAAATAACTTCAAATATAACTTATAAAATAAATAAAGAATCAAGTCCAAGACACTCTCTTGGACTTGTTACAACAAAGAATTTTAGCAAGTAATATGAGTAAAGAGGTAGGAAAAGTGGGGTTTCACCCTTTCTTGGTAATGACTTTGAAGCACTTCCTTTTGGGTAGCCTTTGGACCCTTTTATGCCCAAAATTTAGTATAGTTTCCCCTTGTTCTGTCACAAACCTGAAAGAAAAAAAAAAACAACAAAAAACAATGGTAAGAGATGCCCAAAATCATTTTGGGGCACTGAGTGTTAGTGAAAAAATATGAACAAAATTTCTACATAATTTATCAAGTAACTAGCTTCAAAGGGTTTGAGAATACAAGTAGTTAAACAAGATTTAAAATGCTAATGTGATAAAATGAATATCCAGAAATTTAGATTGGAAAATGGAGAAAAATTCCCTTTGCTCTTCAAAGTTTGAAGAAGTAGAGCATCCAACCGAGGAATCCCACTCTCCAATTCAAGCAACAGGCAACTTGAGAGATCTTCGTTACACAACTAAAAAAAATGTGAGATTCATATGATTAGCCAAGAAATCATAAACTTCAACCAAGAAAAATATGAAGTTCTTAAATACAAAAATGAAAACTCACAAAATCTATGGCAAAAATACCACAAATCTCACCAAAGCAAAGAAGTTTGCTTCTTTGGCCTCCCCAAACTTGAGAAGCTATTGAGCATGGGAGCAAATCACCATAAAGCACCAATGAACACAAGATTTCCTCCAAAGAATTTTATTAACAAAGCCAAAAGGCTGAAAATTACAATGGCCCAAATGGAAGCAAAATGGAAGCAAGAGCAAGAACCTGAGAGATTGTAACCCAAATGAGAAGAAAACGCCTCCTTAAATACGAAAAGAGTGAGAGGTGACACCATTTGCATGTTTGACACCCGTCACACAAGAGGGAGGGAAGCTCCTGGATGGGGAGAGCACCCCCCCTAGGAAGACCACTTCAATCTTATGAAACACTTGCATGGGGGGGGGTCTTTTTCCCTCTAATGTCACCTTACGCACATAATATAATATTTGGAAACTTATTTTCGCTACCCAATTGACTTTAGTCACTTCACAAAATTTTGTCATTCTAATTAATAGCCAATTTTCTTGATTTTTTCGACTTGTTAACACCTCTATGTTGAACAGTTGAGGAAAAAGTGTGATCGAGAAATGATAAAAGGATACATAAAATTGGCAAAGTCTGATGGTCTTGACTCCATTATTAAAATGTGCATTTTGGTTAATTCGTTACACAATCTAAAGGTATAAATTTATGAATGTGAAAATCTACGGTCTAAAATGGATCCGCTAGGAAAAGTTGCGCAAGAGATAAGTTGTGATGGAGAGGTGGAAGTGGTTAACAAGGCAGAAAGATCAACGGCTAAGGAATAAAGTGAATAAAATCTACGGCTGTGAGACAGTCTGCTGAGTAAAGATGCACGCTTGAAAAAAATGAGAAAGGCTAGCAGAATACGTAGAACCAATTTTGATCCAACGGTTTAAACAAAAAGTGAAATCTTATCAACGGTTATTATTCATTCCGGAGTGCAAAGCTGTGAGATGATTAAAAAGGAAGAGTGGTAGCGGAATTTAAACCGCCTACCACGTGGTGACTTTGGGTGAGTTCCGCGGAGGAAAGCGGTAAAAGAAAAACCACTTGGTAAGGGCTCCGGAATAGTCCGTGTATAAAAGTGAAGTTGACCTGAGTAAAAGTCATTTCAATTGCACATTGCGGGTGAAAGAGAACTGGACAGTGCGCCATCTTTTCCAAAGTCAACTTCTACGTATCCACAGTTACAGGTGAGCCTTGAAACACTGAAACTTTGTTCGAAGAATTGTCGCCATTGTTTATTATGGAGAAGGAACAGGGTTTAGGAGTATTATGCAAAGTATTGGATGAGAGAGAAGAGGTTGTTGTCAATAGGGAAAGGAATGTATGTGACCCTGTTCTGTCAGTTGGTAGTGTATCAGTTTCAAAGGAGTATTTGTGGCAGTATAATTCGCAAGGGAATGATATTCTGAATGTCTGCAGTTCTTTCTCATATTATTTTGCTATTGAACAAACCCTACCGTTTCCCAAATTTGTCGAGTGGTGCGCGAACAGTTATTCTTCCTCCGAAAGAGTTATTATGAGCCATACCACGTCAAAAATACTTTGTAAAGTTGATACGAAAACTGTTCGCGGGATACTGAGTCTGCCTGATAATTTCCCTAATAGCTGTGAGTCTTTGACTGAGCAGGTATTATTCGAAATGTATAAAAATTGTAGAACTGAAGTCGGATGCCATTTTTTATCCAATATTCTGAAAGATGGTCAGTTGTTAGAAGGTCTTTTTCTGCCATACAATGTTAACATTTTCAAGAAGGAAGTACAGCTGGTCATGTCTCTGGCCAGTCAAATTCTGGGTTTGGATAATGATATTCATATCAGTAAAGTCATCTTAGGTTTCTTACTGAGTATAAGTTTAATTGACCCCGAGTCCCATTTAATCCGTTGTTTTAATCTTGATGAGTATCTGGCCGAGGTTATCCATGCCCAGTTGGTCGAATTCCCTAAAGTCAAGTTCTTTAGATATCAGTCATATTTACTGGCCGAGGTTATCCATGCCCAGTTGGTCGAATTCCCTAAAGTCAGGTTCTTTAGATATCAGCCATATTTACTGAACATGCTGTTGTGTTCTAATGTGTCGGAATTGCAGTTTTTGTCCACCATTTTCTCTCCGGATCTCCCAAAACAAATTAACATGTTTGAGTTTGTAAATACAATCATGGCCAAGATTTATAAATTGTTGTTTGATGATGTCTTATCAAGGGTGTTAGAAGAAATGAGACTTATGCTACAGTCTTCCTCAGAAGACAAAATAGGAGATTGGTTCCTGTATAAAGATTTCACTGTTTTGAGAGTGTATGGGTTCACTGGGGAACCATACAGGTTACCTGTTTTTCTGACTCCAAGAATATTCGCACTTGAGTTTATGAGGCAAAGGTTATGCGCAAAAAAAGAACATTTTGGGGCATTTAAAAAGTTTTCCAATGTTAAATTTCCTATCAAAGTTGGTCGGTTTATTTTCAAAAATAAAAGCGCCTTGTTGGTCATAGAGAAGTTGTTAGAAGTTATGGATTTTCAGAAGGAGCAAAGAATAAATTATGATCCACATCACATTATTTCTCAAAGGAAGCAGTTAAACAAAAATAAACCATTTGATCATCAAACTATTGAAGGCTTAGATAAAATAGCCAATTTGGCCTATTTTGAAGAAAATTCAAGAGTTGATGAAGACAAAAGCAACAAGTTGACTGCGGTGGCTCAAACGCCTGATAATCCCAGCATTTTGAATAAGAGGAGACTTTCTGAAATTGATGGCATGGATGTGGATGAAATATTTCTCATAAAAAGATCAAAGCTCACCCTCAAGGTGATCAAACTATTTCAAAAGAAATAATTTCAGAGGATTCAAAGAAGATGGTCTTGTTCCCGAAGAAGTCTGTACAGATGCATCAGTATTCCTTCGGAGAAGTGGGTAACGCAGAGCCCAGTTCCCGTTTCAAATCCAAGACAAAGTTAGTATCAAGTTATGCTGACAAACAAATGCAATCATCAGAGGAAACTAAAAATTTGCTTCCTTGAGTTAGAAATTTAATCAATCAAAAGACTTCATTGATTTCTACTCGAGACGCAGAGAGGAATACCCTGAAGTTCGCCATGGTTAGTGACAAGAAAGTGTCTGAAATGGAGGTGAAGTTAGACAAAATCAGTATCCCCGATAAGATACAACTCCATAAACAAACTGGAGATGTTATTTACTCCGATTTGTTACATGCTATTATTAAAATTAATAAATTACAGTCCCTTGTAGATAAGATGGAGGTTCAATTGAAGCATGAAAGGGTGGAAAATAAAGCAAATTTGATTCAAATTAAAAAGTTGCATGGAGATGTTGTAAGCTTAAGAATCAAACCGGGTAATATGCAAGTGACCAAAAAGCTTCTAGAGGATAAGGACAATACCATTCAAGTATTGAAGAAGAAGCTTAAAGTCCCTAATGCTGAACATGCTCAGTCCTCAGAATTATTTACACTTCAGGAGGAAAAAGAGAAAATTTATCAAGAGATGATGGACTACAAAGGAAAATCATTAAAGCTGCAAGAAGAGAAAAACAAGTGGGAAGTAGAAAAAGTTGAATTGATGGCTCAAATTTCGAAGTTGAAAAAGAATCAGAATGATGAAAAAGAAATTATGGAAGAATTGATGAGTCAAACTCCTATTGACACTGATTTACCCCTTGTAAATATTGAAAGACCATTAAATGAATTTTCTGCAGATGATCTATTAGTTCCTATGTCACAGGTAAGTCTGGAAGAGGTAGAGATTAAAGAATTAAAAAAGAAAAATGAAAAATTCAAATCAGAATTGGCTAGGAGCATCGAGGAGAAGAATAAAACATTGAATGATAAAAGCCAATTGCAGAAAAAGTTCAGTGAGTTAAAGGAAACAAGTACAGGAAGAGCTCCTCTACAAGGAGCTAAACATTTAATTTGGGATACATTGTCTGTGGAAATCACCAAGTTTAGGCATTATTTAAACTTTATTGATGATGAAAGTGCACTAGTCAATTTAGCTACTCAAAGATTGAGGTTGGCCAATGAGACCATGGAAAAGAAACCTTTGAATACTGCTCACAACACTTTAAATTTCTTAAATTCTTTAACATATCAGAATTTGCAAGACATCGGAATTAAGGACAGAGTAGCAATTGTGTTGTGGGCAAAGAAGTTTATTAACAAACATCAACTCATGAGAGTGGTGCGGGATAAGGCGAATATAATGTCTTCGCAAATAAAAAATTTCAGGCTTGCTTTTAAAGATCTATTTGATGATGGTCTCCCTTCTTTTTGGGACGACGAAGGAAGGTTATTTTCCCAGGAGCAATATCACAATTTATTAGTACAGAATCTCATGGACCATTCCAAGTTTGAAGATTTAGTCAAAGGGTTAACAAGAAAGATCATTGTAGAAAAATTGACAAAGGACTTTGAGATATTGGAGAAGTTTTTAATTATTAAGAAATGATTGACTGTCGTGTCTTATGAAGCTTATGTGGATTTAGAGGTGTCCATTAGAGAGATGACAGAATACGACACCCCAAATGCAAAACAATGGAAGATCGTGGAGAAATTCGGAAAGACCAAGTACATACTTCATTCGTGAAGACAGGTGTTGCAGTTCATGAAGCTATTTGTTCGAGATACCTTGCAGTCACTAAGTTTGTTATAATCAAACAATCTGTTGTTTGAATCAAAGCAAGTAGTTTTTACTCCTAGNGATTAACAGATTATTTGGTTATTGATCTTCTTGGGAAGAAACTATCTTTGTATATATTTGAATTTATTTGATGTATTGGGGGTTGGAACCCATATGTTTAGACCGATGTTTTTGAGAACTTATGATTTTTGAATAAAATAACAAAGCCGAATGCTGGTTGATCTTCAAAGATTCCTGTGTTGTTTATGTTACAGTCTGTGCCTTCTTTCCATGTGATTGTCTTTTAAGTGTTTACCTTCCATTCTGTTTTCTTTTATATATGAACGTAGTGTTTAATAGTTTCAAAATTCATACATGTTATGCTCTGGCTATTGTTTCAGATATTTTACAAATATTTCTTCTAAAATTGATATGGAATTCATCTTGTGATGCTCTATATTGATGGACTGTGACTGGATGATTATCTTGCCTTTGTTGGGATTCCGTGTATGAAGCTTTGCATTATCTTTATCTGTTTGACTCCATTGCCCAATGGTTACATGTGTTGTTTCAACCATCTGCATAACTCAAATTATTGATTTCAATATCTGGCCTTGTTAAAATTTATATCTGAGAGATCCCTCTCCGGAAAGAAAAGCCAATTTCTTTCCAAAGTGGTTTTTGCTGTTACCTTAAGATTACCTTTACAGCCTTGGGTATATTTTAAGTGATAACACGACTAACATAGGAAAACATGACCAAAACCTTATCAAAACTCAACGGCTTGACTCAACTTGGTCCAAAGGTGTAGGGTGTCTCATGCCATTGATTTTAAGTACCCATACCCCTATTTATGGGCATTAAGTGCCATTTATTGTAATATCCCAACGAATATTCTACCCTTATACCAGTAGGTAATGATGATTGTTTGCAGGTTTATATGTTTTAGGTGTGTAGGAGAAGTAATTTGGTTTGCATGCAAAATAGGTTACGCGTCCAAAAACCCTAATTATGACAAATATGGAGATAAAATAGGAAAAAGGCTTCAATAAGATTGTAGCAACATACCAATATTTATAGTTGTGATGGTTCTTCATTATACAAAAGACATGCATGCCATGCATCAACTATAGCTTCCAAAACGTGTTGTTGGTTCCAGGTGATTCGCCCATGCAAGGAAAACGTCCCCTCTTTGGATGATGATCTTCTCGTAACTGCTTCAATACTTGACGGATGGTGCTGAGACTTTCTAAATCAGGTACTATGGTCTTCCTGAAGATTTTGGTGGACACATGCAACAATTTAACTCCCTTCTTGGACACTAGTGAATTGTTTTCCTTTGAATGGATGACGCCCCCCCCTCTTCCACATTTCTGTTGGTATTTACTCTGAATGTGCAATAGATGGCCTGATGATCACCCTATATAGTAATATGACCCTTCTAAGGAGAATGGTAGTGACATGCGGAAGAAATGATGAGTATCTGGATCAAAGCAAATTGTTCTTGGTGTCTCCAACTCGCCCCCAGCAGTAAGACGTGGCCCTGTGTGTGCTAGATCTATGATGATCAATGAAGAGCTTGAAGTGCGGATGATAGATCTGAATGATCTATCTGATAAGTGATTAGGGAAGATAGATTTCGTTGCCGAAAACACTTGTTAGTTGATGGCACATGCCCTCATACCCAATTTGTTGATGCGGCTACTATTGTTGCTGCTCTCGAAACCAATCTCAAAAGTGAATAATAACAATATATGCCTTTTTTGTTCAACTTATCTTCTTATATAGCTTTTAGGGTTTGCATATAGCTTTTAGGGTTTGCATGACTTTACTTTTGCAAGCATGCAAACCTAATTGATCATTGACTTATGTAATATGAAATAAGGCCTCCATGCTCCGCATGCTTTTTGATATCTACTTCGATGGCCTTTTCTAGTATATTAATGATCTAATAATACTGAAGAGATGTTCCTTTCTGTTTCCGGTATTAAATGTCCTCGGTCAATTCCCTTTTCTTGATACCCACTCGAACCTATGGGATTTAAATAGATTAACAGGTGTCTCAGATGCTTATTTAGAAGAGGACATTACAGTCCTCCCGTTTGAAATTGTTTGTCCTCAAGCAACTATAAACCAGGATGTTGCAATACCTATTCTCCTTCCCATGTGGCATCTTCAATAGGTAATTATCTCCATTGTACTAAGTATTCCCAAATTACTCTGTTTCTGAGTTTCCTTTCTCGAACCTGTAGAATTTTTCTAGAATCGGCATTAGGAGTCCTTCATCATCTAATGGAGGTAACTCGGTGGATAAAGCGATGTGTTGCCCCACTGTTTTCTTGAGATTTGATACATGAAATACATTATGGATTTTAATTTCCTCGGGAATCTCCAATTCATAGGCCACCTCCCCAACCTTTCTGACTATTTTGTAAGGACCATAGAAGCAAGGTTTCAGTTTCTCCGCCCCCTTTTTCTTGAGTGAAGATTGTCTGTAAGGTTGTAGCCGTAAGTATAACAAGTCTCCTACCTCAAAACGTCGCTCGACCCTGTGTCTTTCCGTGTACATTTTTTGTTGGTTTTGTGCTGCCTGTAAATTCTCTTTTAGCACTTTAAGAATATCTTGATTGTCTTGTGCCCAATCTTTTGCCTTAGGTGCTCTTCTATCTCCGAAGACTAAATCTGCAAAGCTTGGTGCCTCATAGCCATATAAAGCCTTGAAAGGAGTCATCCCAATATACATATGGTGTGTGGTATTATAGCAATACTCAGCCAGGTGTAGACATTTAATCCATGTCCTCTGTTGCCCTGCTACATAATTTCTTAAATACCCCTCAATCCATTTGTTGACTATTTATGTTTGTCCATCACTCTGAGGATGATAACTTGTGCTAATAGCTAATTTTGTCCCCACTAATCCGAAAAGCTTATGCCAGAAGGCACTGGTGAATTCACTATCTCGCTCATTGACAATAGTCTTAGGTGGTCCATGTAGTCTGAAAACTTCTCGAGAAAACAAGTCTGCTACCTGTGATGCGGAATCAGAAGGAATGGCAAAGAAGTGAGCAAATTTTGTTAACCGGTCTACTACCACGTATAAGCAATCTCATCCCTATACCTTGGATAAACCTGTAATGAAGTCCATCGAGATGCTCTCCCATTTCTGCTCTGGTATAGGTAATGGCTAAAGTAACCCTGTCGGATGAGTGTGTTCAATTTATTCTGTTAGCAGATACTGGAGTCTCGGACATGTTGTATTACATCTTCCTTAAGCCCTTTCCAGGAGAACCTCTCTCTAATCTGTCTGTAAGTTTTCAAGAAACCTTGATGCCCTGATAATGGTGAATCATGCGATGCCTGTAAAACATTTTTCTTTAAAGTTGATTCTGGAACTAGGTATATCCTACTCTTGTAGTAAATGATGTCATTGATCACCCTATACCTGTCATCGTGTATTTGTCCGTCTAACAACTCACAAGTAAATTTATTTTTTGAATATTCAACTAAGAGATGAGACCTCCAGTCGATAGATATACTCATGAGTGATAAAGAGGTTGGTCATCTCGATAATTCATCTGCTACAACATTGTTTTTTCCCTTAACATATTCTATTTCAAAGTCATAAGTCTGGACCTTGCTGACCCATTTTTGTTGTCGTTCATTCAACTCCTTTTGTTCTAAGAAGTATTTGAAGTTGTTGTGATCTGTCTTAATTTTAAACCTGCTTCCTACCAAATATTGCCTAAATTTTGTTAAGGCGTGTAAGATCGCTAACATTTCCTTGTCATATATAGAGTAGTGGCATTCATAATCTGTAAGTTTTATGCTTTGAAAGGCGATTAGGTGATGGTTCTGTAACAATACTGCCCCTATTCCTTCCCCTAAAGCATCACACTCTACTACAAATGGATGAGTGAAATCGGGTAATGCCAAAACGAGACATGAACTCCTAATTTTTTTCATCTTTTCAAATGCCTGTTGTGCCCTCCTGTCCAGCTGAATGCCCCTTTCTTTGTAAGATCTGTGAGTGGTGTGGTCAATTGAGAAAACCCTTTAACATACCTCCTATAATAAGTGCAAAGGCCCAAAAATCCTTTCAATTCTGTTACAATTTTTGGTGTAGGCCAATCTAAGATAGCCTAATTTTTTCCATATGAACCTGTACTCCATATGTGCTTATTACATGCCCTAGATATAACATTTATTGCATACCAAACTCACATTTAGACATTTTGGCATAAAGGGGTTGTTCTTCCAGAATTCCCAGTACCACATCTAGGTGTCTCAAATGTTTTTCCCAAGTTTTAGTGTAAATTCAAATTTCATCAAAGAACACAAGTAAAAACTTATGAAACTGAGCCTTAAAGGTGTGGTTCATGCAAGATTGGAAAGTTGACGGTGCATTGGTGAGTCCAAAAGGCATGACTAAGTACTCATAATGACCAAAGTGGCAACAAAAAGTTGTTTTTGCAATATCTTGATCCCTTACTCGGATCTGATGATACCCTGATCGAAGATCAATTTTTGAGAAGTACTTCTCCCCCCGTAACACATCCATTAACTCATCAATTCTGGGAATGGGGTACCTGTTCTTGATAGTTTTCTTGTTGGGGACCTTGTATTCGATACACATCCATAAGGTGCCATCTTTATTTTTTATCAATACTACTAATGATGCAAATGGACTAGAACTTGGTCGTATGTAACCTAGCTCTAGCAATTTCTTAATTGTTTTTTCTATCTCATCTTTGTACCTTTTGGGATGCATGTATGGAGTGGCGATGACTGCCTGTGTTCGCTCCTCTAACTAAATAATGTGCTCGAACCCTCTGTATGGTTGTCAACCTGTTCGAAGATCTCTGAATACTCTCTCATGTTTCTATAGCAATGACTATATATCCGTTGGATGTTGGTTGTTGTTATCTGGAGGTTTCTGAAAAGTGACAAAACATTCAGCTGACCACTCTATGTCTCCCTGTCTGAGTATGGCCTCTGTCCTCTGTGATGATACTGGCTTGGGGAGATAAGTGTTCATGCCCCTCAAGACTATCTTTTTGCCATCCTGTCCCTGGAATTCCATTTCCATTGTCCTATAATCCGTCGTATACTTCCCTATAGAATAGAGCCATTGAACCCCTAATACTACATTTGTATCTACTACATTTACCATATAAAAGGAGTCAGTCATATTATAGTTTCTCAGTGTGACATTTAGTTTGGGAATCCAATGGTTGCATACCATGATGTTATTACCTGATACTGCTACTGTGAACCCTTCAAATTCCTCTATCTGAATATCCCGCATAGCCACCGATGTTGCATCTATAAAATTGTGGGTTTCCCCGCCATCAATTAACACACCTACCCTATGTGGCCCTATACTACTCCCCTGACTCAAAAAGTATGAAAGTTAGTTGCGCCATATTTAACTCAGATCTGGAACGAGTAGTCAGTCCTTGACTGCCAATGTTCAATGTATTTCCACGCCCGGCAGCATTCGCCATGCACTGAGTTTAGGGTTTAAACAAAAAAGAGATAAAGCTAGCGATACCAGATTAGAGAAAAAAAGCTTTGAAACAATCAACAGGGAGAATAAAGGACAAATATTATGCAAAATATAAACAATGAAACACAAACATAATATGCAGAAAACAAGAACTTTATATTATCAAACTAGTTTCGTCCATGAAGGACTCATCAGTGATACAAAGAAGTTGTTTTGCAATGAGTCCTTTATAAAGAAAAGGAGCGAACCCGAAACAGTTGGAAAATAGAAGTTTCCAGAAGGACAAGAGTCGAAATAGGAAATAGTTACAATTGTCAGCAAACATAACGGTCGGAATTCCAAAAAAGGTTAGAAAACTGACAAGACTGACAAATAAAATCCCGAACAAAATAAGGCTAAAAATAGCGACCAAGTTTTCTTTAAGTTTCCTTGTTTGTACAATTCTGTATAGCTCGCACAATTCCGTAAAGTAGCACAATTTTGTATAGATGCACAATTTCCTAAAACCTATACGTTTCCATATAGCTATACAAATCCATACAATTTTATTGCTTTGAAATGAAAAAAAAGGAAATAGTACATGGTTTCAACAAAACCTTTTGTCTCTTTGATGTGCTACGTTAGAGATCCATCGATTTGTCTCATCCAACAATAGTACCTAGGTCTTCATGATCTCCACGTCTCCTTTGTTTTAGATGAGCTCTAGTACCATATCATGGAAATCAAGCACATAAAAAACCATGAAAGAACTCAGAAGCTAAGAATCTGGACACATCTAAAAACCCTGGTGTGTCGAGTGTGATCGTGTCAAACACGAGCACGTTGCCAACACGTGTTTTTTCGGGCACGTGTTTTTTCGTGTCCTGGAATCGGGACATGAAAAAACATGTGTCGGGCACGTGATGGCAGCATGTTCCGCACTGTCAAAACTGTGTCTCGATTCCAAGACATGTAAAACCTGGAAAAGAGGCCCGTGGCTTTATAAAAACTGATTTTTATCATTCTTTTATGCATTTGCAAGTGAAGGGAGAGGTCTGAATGAGGTTTTTGGTAGGTGAAGAGGATTTGAAGCATTTCCAAGGTTTTCCAAGTGCCTTTGAGGGAGGATTTCGTTGGGAGGATTCAAGCTCACCATTAAGCAAGAAGAAGAATGTCTCAATCAACTAGGGCATCAACTAAAGGGCAAAGGAAAGGGAGAAATGCCCCATCTATTACCTCTCCTCCTCTTCCTCCTCCAAGCATAACCTCTTATACTCATGCTAGTGCTCCAACTGCTTCTAGTAGAGCTCATGCTCAATTTAACCCTATTTTAGCAAGACAACAAGCCCAAGAGATAAAATATGCTTTGTGGAGGTATGTGACAAGGAAAGAAAGGCATGGAGCAAAGCTTGGTGAGGGAGGCAATGTGAGTTGGAGTTGCAATTTCTGCAAGCACGAGTTCAAGAGCACATATTACCGAGTTAACGACCATTTGATGGCCCTTCCTTATGGGATTTCTTCATGTAAAGTAGTGAGTGTTACCCAAAGGAGGGAGATGGAAAGAGAGGATCATGTTGGGTTAGGGAAAGTGGCACCAGCAAGCAAGACAAAAGAATGAGGATCCTCTTTCAATCTTGAGGAAACCCTCTAGCACTAGGCCTCCACCTAGTGTATATGGGAGTGAGGTTGATACATATCCAACACAAAAGTGGTCTGATGGACAGGATTTTCCAACAAGAGGCGCAAGAAGAGAGGTGGACCTTACCATTGCATTCTTTTTCTAACTCAACTTCATTTCATTCAATGTTGCATGGTCACGATTGTTCATTGAGTAGTGTCGAAGTCTAATTGAACGAGCTCGAACTGGGTAAGTGCCTCCTGGTTCAGAGAAGCTTAGAACCACATTGTTGGTTAAGGCAAAGGAGGTGGATAAAAATCTTGAGCCAATTAGATCAAAATGGCCCTCAACCAATGTCAGTATTGTTTCTGATGGATGGACAGATGCAGCATGCCATCCACTCATCAATTTCATGGTGTCTTCCTAAAATGGATTGGTGTTCTTAATAGCGGTGGATTCTCTTGGGAAATACAAGGATGCATACTATATGGGTGAGTTGTTCATCAAAGTCATTGAAGACGTAGGTGTTGATTCTTGTGTACAAATCATCATGGATAGTGCACCTATTTGCAAGGCTGCTGGCATGATTATGGAAGATAAATATCCACAGGTAATTTCATTTTGGACACCTTGCATTGCTAATTTGCTCATTCTTTGAATTTAGCACAAGATTCATCTAAGCCCTCGGGGAAAGGTCAATTTTTAATTTTTCATTTGAGTTGTTAGCTTTTTTTTCCTGGGAAAAAAAGCATAATTTTATTCATCTTTCGAGAGCAAAATTACATCTTGTGTATTCATAAGGGACCATAAAGATCCACAAACAGTTGAGCAAAAAAAGGGACAATAGTTTTGTCCCTGCAAGCCACATATAACCCCAAACGATCTGGAGAGATACAGCAAAATATCAACCACATACTGAATAAATAGTTCCAGTACAGTACAAGTGCTTAAATATTTTCCGAAATATAAACAGCAAAAAACCATATACAGTCCGAGAAACCATAAAATTGTCAAAGAGGGGCATCATAAAGAGACCCGTGAGCATGTATCCTGAAACCAAAAATGATGCAGCAAGTTCAAAACTGAAAATCCATTTCAATGAAAGGTCTATGATAATATTCATGCGAAGCACCATCAACCTTTTCAAAGATCTTCCATTGACCCAACGTCAATAATAGACCCTCCTTCGAGGCCTTTCATTTGAGTTGTTAGTTGTAGAGTCTAGACTCATTTATACTTGATTTTATTGATCTTATAGGTATTTTGGACACCTTGCATTGTCGATCCTTTGAATTTAGCATTGAAATCTATTGCTTCAGATGTGACATGGATTGGCAACCTTATTGAGGATGCACGTATCCGTAACTTTGTACAAAACCACACCAATGCCCTCACAATCTACAAAGAGTACACACATCTTTCATTGTTGAAGATAGTAGATACTCGATTTGCTTCCTCATTCATCATGCTCAAGAGGTTGAAGGAGGTCAACACCGCTCTTGGGTCCATGATTATTTCAAAGTTTTGGTCCTTTTGGAGAAAAAATAGATCAGATTCGTTCTAAAAAGATGAAGGACAAAGTGCTAGATGAGCTTTTTATGATTAGTTCATCTTGTGTACCCACAAATTATTGATGTTGAAATGATGAGTAATAGATGATAAGTTCATTCTGCATTGTATCTTTGAACCGTCAGTGTTGAATGATTATGCTGAACTTTTTGATAAGTTCATTTTGAATGAGAGAAAGGGTATGGACTAAAATTTGTGGGGAGAAAGTAGGTCGAGTGGTTGGGGTGCATCATCCTGCACTTGAGTGTAGGTTCTCAAACTTGATGCAAGTGCTTGAACCAACTATTGGGTTCTTGAACCAATGGTTGGGTATGTGCAACTTGGCCACTGATGTTTAACAAAACCAAAGTGTTTGCCTTCTTTAATTAGTTTGGAGTAAATCAATCTAGTTACACCTCATATTCTATGATGTTTCAAATTGTGATTTTCGTCACATTGTTGGGGATTTGTAGTTAGTACCTGTTATACCATAGTTTTTATGAGGTGCCAAAGGACCATATTTTTTTACAGTTGACAGGACACCTGTGGACTTTCTATGGACCAGTTTTAGGTCATGGGCATTGTTACCTAAAAAACTAGCACCCTTCCACAACTGATGGTATGTGGTCCTGGTGGACCTAGTGGACCCAGTGCTATGATTGGCAACATTTCAAGGAGGTACACCCAATGTCAACTCAATGTGATACCCTTCGTCTTTTATCCCTGCTCCTTTACGGGAAGTTCCCCGAACAAGGTAAGAATAGACCTGAAAGGTATTTAAATAAAACAAGCCTATCCCTGCAAAACCTTCCCACTGTTAGTAGACCAATGCCTATCGGAGTCAATGAAAGATATGTAATAAATGCTTCTTGACTTGAAATGTTAGGAGCAATAATAAGTATGTAACAAGATCAAGTACTTTTATGCATTAAAAACCAATGAGATAAAACACGAGAAATATCCAAAACCAATCGTTGAAATCCCCTAAATTTTACCTCCCGGGAACCAGCTACAAGGGGTGCATCAATCCCCCTAGGGCACCCTTCTTTAGAAACTAATTAATACTCCAGATCTGTAATTTACCGCAGTCAAGGTGAACCAGAAATAAACTTTGCCTCAAATACCCCTAGGTTCACCATGGATGACCTAGGAAATTAGGGGAAACCTCTCCAAACCCCTAGGGTTTGGATTCCTTTTCAAAATGGACCCTCAATAACAATATACCAAATCTGCAAAGAACCGTAGAGGGTTGAAGTCACCCTACCTAGGGTTGATGTCACCTCTTCTTTGTGCTTTTTGACCTAAAATGACTTATTTACAAGATTTTACAGCTTTTATGGATTTTTTCAATGTGTTTTCAACTACCAAAATTTATTGCAATAGTTAATAACTTCATAAATAACTATTTAAAAATAACTACAGCACAAAAATAAAATACTTTAGATTTTTGCAAAAATATGTAATTTTTAGGGTTTTTTACAATATTTGATTTTTTTGTGTTTTTAGAAAGAGTATTTGAGTGAAGATGAGGGAATAAGACCTAATTCTTGTTCCTCTAGGCCACCAAGAAATTGTGATTAGCATTCCTCTCAAGAATTGGCAATCCAATTTTGAATGAATTAGGGCAAAACAAAGAAACTGTATGTTGTGTTGGTTTTGACCAAGTTGAGTCAAGTCGTTGAGTTTTGACGAGGTTTTTGTCATGTTTTCCTAAGTCAGTCCAAAAAATAAGGAAAATTGGCCATTAATTAGAATGGCAAAATTTTGTAAAGTGAATAAAGTCACTTGGGGAGGGGAAATTAAGTTTCCAAATGTTATATTATGTGTCTAAGGTGACATTAGAGGCAAAAAGGGCCCCGTCATGCAAGTGTTTCATAAGATTGAAGTGGTCTCCCTAGGGGCGTGCCCTCTCCCTTCATAAGCTTCCCTTCCTCTTGAGTGAAAAGGGGCAAACATGAAAATGGGGTCCCTTCTCACTCTTTTCGTATTTAAGGAGACTTCTCCTCCTCATTTGGGTTACAATTTCTCAGGCTCTTGCTCTTGCTTCCATTTTGCTCCCATTTGGGCCATTGTAATTTTCAGTCATTTAGCTTTGTTAATAAAGTTCTTTGGACGAAATCTTGTGTTCCTTAGTGCTCTATGGTGATTTACTTCCATGCTCAATAGCTACTCAAGTTTGGGGAGGCCAAAGAAGCAAAGTTCTTTGTTTTGGTGAGAATTGTGGTATTTTTGCCATAGGTTTTAATGAATTTTCATTTTTGTAACTTAATATTTTTCTTGGTTGAAGTTTATGATTTCTTGACTCATCGTATGAATCTCACCTTCTTTTTAGCTGTGTAGCAAAGATCTCTCAAGTTGCATGTTGCTTGAATCGAAGAGTGGGATTGCTCGGTTGGATGCCCCACTTCTTCAAACTTTGAAGAGCAAAGGGCATCTTTCTCCATTTTCCAATCTAAATTTGAGCATATTCATTTTATAACATTAGCATTTTAAATCTTGTTTAACTACTTGTATTCTCAAACTCTTTGAAGCTAGTTACTTGATAAATTCTGCAGATATTTTGTACATAATTTTTCACTTGCACTCATTTTGTTTGTTGGTTTTTGTCGGTTTGTGACAGAACAAGGGGAAACAATACCAAATTTTGGTCATAAAAGGGCGCAAAGGCTACCCAAAAGGAAGGGCTTCTAAGTCATTGCCAAGAAAGGGTGAAACCCCATTTTTCCTACCTCTTTACTCTCATATTACTTACCAGAATTCTTTGTTGCAATAAGTCCAAGAGAATCTCTTGGACTTGATTCTTTAGGGGCTTCAACCAACTAAAAAAGCTGAGAGAACCCATAATTTCCACTATTGAGCAACATCTCCATGATGATATCATTGATGAAGTTTATCAAAGTTCAGACATTGTTGAAGATCCTCCTCATGTCCCCTCAACAAAGAGTATTGAAGATTGGGGATTCTTTCATGATTATTTCAGTGACAATGATCACATTTGTACCCCATATCAACCTCATGAAAAAACCATTATAGAATCTTATAATGAAACTTATGGTGAAATATGTTATGTACAAGATGGTACTCCTTCCCATTCTTCATATAATGATGATAGTTTGGAAGGTTTACAGCCTTGTGACCTTCTTTCTGAAGAAGAGGATTGCGATCAAGAGGGGGACAAGTATAGCCTAGACCATGATGAATGTGCAGAAAACTCCCCTATTTCTGACAAAGTTATTGATGAGGATTCTTGGACATTCATGGAAGATCCAATATATGACATGTCTAAGGAGGAATATAATGAACCAAAATATTTTAAAGGTTTTATTGATAATATTGACTATGTCATGTCTGAAACAGGGAGTATTGAGTCTCTTGATGGTTTTATTGAAGATCCTATCTATGAGGTTCGTAGAGAAAGCATGGATCTTGAGGCCTTGGGAAGCGTTTGTATTGAGGAGTATGCAGTTTGTCCATATGATCAATCTGAGCTGCACACGAGTATTAGTAATGAAGATTTGGAGGAGNATAATCCCTTTGGAACAATATGATGAAGTTGTTGTTCTCCCTCATCATGCATATGTGTATATTAGTCCTATCCAATCTTGGATAGAAGAAGCTTGTGGGAGCACCTGTCAGTTTGGGAAACAGTTTGATGACATTATTATTGCGTATGATTTCCCATCTAGCCCGCCCATTTTGGATCATCATGCAGGAAAGCATCTCTTAATAAATGTGTCTTTTCTTTGGTTGATAACCAAAGACAGGGAAAAAAATTTAAATTTGATAAAATGCTTAGGTGGTTGCATTGGATATTTGATTTTACCTAAGGTGTTTATTTTATCATGCTTAGAGTCGAAATATAAGCTCCTTAAAGTGAGCATTTACTTTTTGCATTTCTTTTATGTATTTAGGTTTCTCTTACTTTCTAATAAAGTAACCTATGGTTCATTGGTTTTTCCATAAAACATAAGCTACTAAAGTTTTCTTGTCAAGTTGAGATGTTTTTACAGATTATAAAAGCTAGAGATTTTGGAGTTCGTGTATCCTCTCCTTGCCTGAAGACAAGATCGAGCACACGTCCCGGAGTTGGAGCTAGAATGTTGACCACCTAACCAACTAGGTGGGAAACCATGTACCATGCACCATCAAGATGATCAAGGTGTACTTAGATCAAAAAATTTCAAGATCCAGAAAACTCAGTAGGGTAACTTTTGCCCTTTCTTCTCTTCTTCTTCTCCATGAAATTTCTACACCCCTGCGGGGGATTTTGTAATGATATGTTACCATGCGGATCAATTTTTGTAAAACTTAGTTACCTAGGACTTTATCATTAGGGAAGTCCTTTCATCAAGTGTTTTTTCCCTTGTATAATTAAAATTCATTTTTAATGATTTTAATGATATGAGTTTTTCACTCAAAAATTCCTTCAATCATTGAAGAGCAAAAGGGCATTTTTCTCTATTTTCCAATCTAAATTTCTGCACATTCATTTTATCACATTAGCATTTTAAATCTTGTTTGATTACTTATATTCTCAAACTCTTTGAAGGTAGTTACTTGATAAATTCTGTAAAAATTTTATACATAATTTTTCACTAACATTCATAGTGCCCTAAAGTGATTTTGGACATCTTTTACCATTGTTTTGTTTGCAGGTTTTTTGCACATATGTGACATAACAAGGGGAAACTATATCAAATCTTGGTCATAAAGGGGTGCAAAGCTTACCCAAAAGGAAGTGTTTCAAAGTCATTGCCAAGAAGGGGCTAAACCCCACTTTTCCTACCTATTTACTCTGATATTACTTTTTAAAATTCTTTGTTGTAACAAGTCCAAGGGAGTCTCTTGGACTTGATTCTTTATTTATTTTCTAAGTAATATTTGAAGTTATTTTTCAGCCATCCCTTGCATGCAAAGGAGGTTGGGCTTGCCCACCCTTGCATTGCAAGTGAAGAGGGGCTAGAATTGGTTACTTAGTTTTGCTTTCAGTATTTTTAGTTCTATTGCTTGCCCCATCTTTTCTTTAGGAAGAGGGTTGTGTGTCTAAATTAGCTATTTGTTTTATTTTTATTTTTTAAGTTGCCATTCATTGCTTGCAAAGGAAGTTGGGTTTTTCCACCCTTTGAAAGCAAAAGAGGAAGGCTTTTTGGAGGTCCAGTGTGTCTTAGGCGGCAACATTTTTGGCGCCATCGCTGGGGACAATACTTTTGTTCCCGGTGTATGACTTTTTCTTTCCTTTTTTGTTTTTGCTTTGATTGATGAATGTTTAGACTCTTAGAGTAGATGTTATTTTTCATGCGGCAATTCCACTGACATTTTGTATTTTGTGATTTACAAAGAAAAAACAAAAAAATAGTTTTTTGTGAGGGATTTATAATGATATTTTTCTTCTCACATGGCTACTCCATTGAAGGGATAAAACCCTATTTCTCATAAAATTGTTGAGATTGATTGTGTGTAGATGATCCCATGCAATATAGTAAATTCTTTAAAGCTCGTTGTTTGATAGCTCCAATCCAGTATGAGATGCATGATTAATTCAGATATGTGTCATTGATAGCTACTAAGGATGATGGAAAGTACAAAGCTCAAATTTCAAATGCATATGCTCCCATTGACTTGTCAAGCATTTCAGGCTTTCCCAACCATAAACCATGTCTCTCAAATAAGGGAAATGTTTTATTTTGGAAATGGCAATTCAGCCGTCTGAAACATCATATATTTTCTTTCATTTGTGGGACATGAACTCAACATGCTTCATCAAAATATTATGATGTGGGTATTTGTTAATACTCTTAAAAAGGATGCTTGGATGTGGTATTCTGATCTTCCTGATAAATGCATTACATCCCGTGAAAATTTCTTTGCTATTTTTTTTAAAAGGTGGCATGGTGAGGAAGATATGGTAACCACTATAGAAAGGGACTTTGACCAACTAAAAAGATGAGAGAACCCATAATTCCCACTATTGAGCAACATCTCCATGATGATACCATTGATGAAGTCTATCAAAGTTCAGACATTGTTGAAGATCCTCCTCATGTCCCCTCAACAAAGAATATTGAAGATTAGGGATTCTTTCATGATTATTTCAGTGATGATGATCACTTGTGTACCCCATATCAACCTCATGAAGAAACCATTACAAAAGCTTGTAATGAAACTTATGGTGAAATCTGTTATGTACTAGATGGTACTCCTCATTCTTCGCATAATGATGATAGTTGGGAAGGCTTACTGCCTTGTGACATTTTTCCCTGAAGAAGAGGATTGCGATCAAGTCGAGGACAAGTATAGCCTGGAACATGATGAATGTGCGGAAGAGTCCCCTATGTCTAACAAAGTTCTTGATGAGGATTCTTGGACATTCATGGAAGATCCAATCTATGACATGTCTAAGGAGGAATATAATGAATCAAAATCTTTTGAAGGTTTTATTGATAATCTCCTCTATGTCATGCCTGAAAAAGGGAGTATTGAGTCTCTTGATGGTTTTATTGAAGATCTTATCTATGAATTTTTAGAGAGAGTATGGATCTTAAGACCTTGGGAAGCCTTTATATGAAGAAGGAGCATGCAGTTTGTCCATATGATCAGTCTGAGTTGCACACGAGCATCAGTAATGATGGTCTAGAGAAGCAGTGTAGTGAAGAGTGGAGGATTAGTTGTCATCACATGCTGAAGTTGCTTATGATTTGGAGCAGATGGGAGCTTACACACAGAGTTATCATCAAATAAGCCCTTTGGAACAGAATGACGAAGTTGTTGTTCTCCCTCAGCAAGCATATGTGTATATTAGTCCTATCCAATCTTGGATAGAAGAAGCTTGCAGGAGCACCTATTAATTTGGGAAGCATTTTGATGACATTATTCATGCCTCTGATTCCCCATCTAGCCTACCCATTCTGGATCATCATGCAGGTTTACATTTCTTAATAAATGTGTCTTTTCTTTGGCTGGTAACCAAAGACAAGGCAAATAATTTTAAATTTGATAGAATGATTAGGTAGTTGCATTGGAAATTTGATTTTACCTAAGGTGTTTATTTTATCATGCTTAAAGTAAGAAAATAAGCTCCTTAAAGTGAGCATTTACTTTCTGCATTTCTTTTCTTTCTTTAGTTTTTCTTTACTTTCTAATAAAGCAACCTATGGTTCATTGGATTTTTCATAAAACTTGTGCTACTTAGGTTTTATTTTCAAGTTGAGATGTTTTTACAGATTATAAAAACTAAAGATTCTGGAGTTCTCGTATCCTCTCCTTGCCTAAAGACTAGATTGAGCACACATCTCGCAGCTAGAGCCAGAATGTTAACCACCTGACCAACTTCGTGGGAAACCATGTACCATGTACCGTCAAGATGATTAAGGTGTACTTAGATCAAAAAAATTCAAGCTCCAAAAGACTCAGCAGCACATTTTTCCTTGTTCTTCTCTTCTTCTCCATGAAATTTCCGCACCCCTGTGGGGGATTTTGTAGTGATATGTTAGCATGAGGGTCATTTTTTGTAAAACTTAGTTACCTAGGACTTTATCAATAGGGAAGTCATTTCAACGAGTGTTTTTTCCCTTGCAAAATTAAAATTCCTTTTAGAGATTTTAATTATCTGAGTTTTTCACTCAAAAATTCCTCCAAAGTGGTGAAAAGAGTTCTAATGATGAATTCCATGTGGTAGTTAAGGTCTAGGAGTGTTGGATATTACCATGCTAGACATTATCCAAACTCTTGCGAAATTTAATTAAGTTTTGGTAATTAAAAAATGTCCCTCTGCATTAAAAAAATTGTAATATAAAGAGGGATAAATGTAATGTCCTCTTCTAAATAAGCATCTAAGACACCCGTTAATCTATTTAATTCCCATAGTTTCGAGCGGGTATCAAGAAAAGGGAATTGACTAAGGACATTTAGTATCGGGAATAGAAAGAATCATCTCTTCAATATTATTAGGCCATCATTGTATTAGAAAAGGTCAACGTAGCAGATATCAAAAAGCATGCGGAGCATGCATGCCTTATTTCATATTACATAAGTCAATGAGCAATTAGGGTTGCATGCATGCAAAAATAAAGTCATGAAAACCCTAAAAGCTATATAAGAAGATAAGTCGAACCAAAAAGGCATCTATTGTTATTATTCGCTTGTGAAATTGGTTTCGAGAGCTGCAGCAGCAGTAGCCGAAGCAACAAGCTGGGGTTGAGGGCATGGGCATCAACTAACAAGTGTTTTCGGCAGCGAAATCTATCTGCCCTAATCACTTATCGAATAGATCATTCAGATCTATCATCCGCACTTCAAGGTCTTCATTGATCATCAGATATCCAACACACACATGGCCACGTCTTACTGCTGGGGACGAGATGGAGACACCAAGAACAATTCGCATTGATCCAGAAACTCATCATTTCTTCCGCATGTCACTACCATTCTCCTCAGAAGGGTCATATTACTATACTGGGTGATCATCGAGCCATCTTTTGCACATCCGGAACAAATACCAACAGAAACGTGGAAAAGGGAGGGAGTCATCCATTCAGAGGAAAACAACTCACTAGTGTCCAATAAGGGAGTTAAACTGTTGCATGTGTCCACCAGAATCTTCAGGAAGACCATACTACCTGACCTAGAAAGTCTCAGCACCATCCGTCAAGTATTGAAGCAGTTACTAGAAGATCATCATCCAAAGAGGGGACGTTTTCCTTACATGGGTGAATCACCTGGAACCAATAGCATGTTTTCGAAGCTATAGTTGATGCATGGAATGCATGTCTTTTGTATACTGAAGAACCATCAGAGCTATAAATATTGGTATGTTGCTACAATCTTATTGAAACTTTTTTCCTATTTTATCTCCATATTTGTCATATTTAGGGTTTTTGGGCACGTAACCTGTTTTGCATGCAAACCAAATTACTTTTCCTACACACCTAAAACATATAAACCTGCAAACATTCATCATTACCTACCAATATAAGGGTATAATATCAGTTGGAATATTACAGTAGCATCAAAGCTTGGTTAGCACCTTAAATGACTTCGCTAAGGGACAAGAAGAGATGTTACATGCTATAAACAGGGTCAGAAAACCGTAGGGAGGTTGACCATTCCTAATTTTGACAGATCTCGCGATTGTTCGACGAGAATATAGGTCCAAAAGTTGGATACTTATTTCCAACCAAACTCTATGACTGAGACAGATGCCATTAAATTGGCTACCTTACATCTGGACGACAAGGATCATGAGTGGTGTTACCATGAGTTAGTGACACTGGGTCACAACACCATCACTTCATACAGTGATTTCACACAGAGGCTCATGGAGCGGTTTGATAAGAAGGACCCGGAGATACATTTCAGAGACCTAGCACAACTCAACCAAACTAGTAGTGCCGAGGCCTTCATATTCGTGTTTCAGAGAGTGGCAATTATAGTGACGGATGTATCCGAGAGAAGGTTGGTTATGCTATTTACAAAAGCTTTGACTGAGCCTTTATGTGGGTGGGTGAAAGCCTACATACCATCCACTTTACAGTATGCCATCAGTAGAACCCGAGACCTACAAGACTCAGTTTCCAAGAACAGGTTCTTAGTTAAGACAAATTTTCCAATTAAAGACAAAGACAAGAAACCCTTCCAGCAAGGATGACCAAAGAAAAATTGGATGGATGATGACACTAGGAAGGAACTCAGAAGGAAGAAATTATGCTTCACTTATCAGGAACCATGGATTCCAGGTCATAGGTGTGCAGGGAAAGCTAAAGCTCGCTATATAGAAGTCTACTCACATAGTGAAGAGGACGAGGATGAGCCTGAACAGGGAACAACCGAGGAGCTTAGAGTAGCAGAGGAGGAGTCACTTCAGGGAGAGTCGAAGGGTGGAGTTATTGCTACATTATCAGGAGTACAAGGGCAAAGTGGGGTATTCTTGTACAGTGGGGTCGCTCATAAAAATCAATGAGGATCTGAACTGCTCATGATGAAGGAACCAAGTTTACGTTGATTTCTCCAACATATCAAAGGTCTAGGAATATGCTGCAGTAGAGGGTGACGCTGGAAGTCTCCATGTAGTTTAGGGTTTAGGGTACCCCCAAGTTTCAAAGCTCTGGTAGATTCACAAAATCCAATTTTAACACCAGGGAGGGCTCTTGAGGCCATTGTTTATAAGAGGTCCTCACGCATAAACCTGATGCAGTAAAGTATCTCTCTGATCCCAAAGAACTAGAGCAAAACAAGCCTGAAGAAAATCAGGCGAATATCCCCATACATGAAGCCGTGAATAGAACAACCTTCTGAGCTTCAAAAAACCATCATGACTACTTTCTCAAAGCAGGTATCTTCTTAATTCGTTAACCACAAATGCAACTTTTTGGTGTCGAGGATGCCAAGAAGTGAACGGAATGTATTGGTATGCATTCAAAGGCTTTTGAAAGCACTTGGTAGAAAGCTTTCCAGAAGTATGAAAATCAGGGCCTTTGAAAAGCACAACATCTAGTAAGTTAACACTTGTAGAAGAAATAGAAGAGGTAATTCGAATGTTATCAGGATAAATCAACTAATAGCATTCAGAGAAAGCGAGCAGTCTGTCACGTCCCCGTCCCTCAACCGGCGAAGAGGACGCGACGAACGCATCAAACACAGCCGGGGCAAGATGCCCAATGAACATAAACAGAAATCAAATGAAATCAATGCTGGAATTAAGCATACACAGATGCATTTATTTTCATTCATATAGCGGAAGCAACACACACATTCCAGCAATCTCCATGTTCATTATAATTCATTTAACACCAATATAAATTACAGAGATGCAGTAAACAGCGGCACTTATCTATTGATGAAGAATTCACCCGCAACCAGCTACGTCGCTGCAACGTTCCACCCAACCATAGGCCAGCTTGCTCATCAATCTCTCAGCAACGCTGCCACCCCCGAGCTGGGCATGATTCCTCCGGAATAAGGGTCAATTGCAGGCTTAGACATAGCCAAGGGGCACAAACAACAAACCAATCACAGCTGGGTTTCACAGGCTTTCAACAACAAGCCAAGCCAGCACCGTCCAAGGAACAACCACTGCATACCAGCAGCCATATCAACCCTTCACAGCTCTATGAAGAAGGAAAAATAACCAGGGACGGCCCCAAACAATGGATGAGCACAGCTCAAGTCCAATGGACAACACGGAGTTGTTCTTGGCCCTAACGTGGCCAAAACAACTCAACCACTACATTCCAAACCAGGGAAACAACAGTGGTCCAATTTCACAACCAAATTGATGGCAACTATGCACAGTCCCAGAACAGGGAGACCCAGCCAACACACATGGGGAATCAACAATGACCCAAAACGAATTTGAGCACCCCAGCCCACAAAACGTGGATGAAAACAACAGCAACCCAATTCGTGGGTTAAAACCACAGCCAGCAAAACGTGGATGAAAACAACAGCCCCAAACAAAACAGTGAGCACAGCTCTCACCTGGGAAGAACGCCCCAACCAGCCTGTGCGTGAGACCAAAAACGGGAAAAGAATTCTCTGCGTGAGAGTGCCCAGCAAATAGAGAGGACGCGAATTGGTAATTCGTGGGTGCTTAGCAACTCGTGGGGAGAGGAAGAAAACCTGCGTGAGACCCAAAAACGCCCCAAAAACCCCTGCGTGAGAGCCAACAGACCAAAATCGTGGTGAGAGTGTAAACTGACCAGGGATGAGTGCGTGAGGGAGAAGAATGGGCAGATGTGGGTGGAGTGGGCAATTGGGTAAGGCTGACAGCCTCCCACAACCACCACCACTTCAGCAATAAATTCCCTCAGCCATAACTCCTCAACCACTAGCTGAAGCATTAAAGAGGTTGACAAGGTTGGGTGAGACAAGAAGGGTGACAAATAACAAAGGTAATAAAACATGGGTTTTTCCCCCATAACCAAGGTTTGACATCCCCCACCCCTTATCCTTTGGAAATCATGCCCTTTTCATTCAACGTTGCACTGCCGTAGCTGGTTGTGGTTTATTTTAATTGATGTGCGGGTTTACATGATGCCAAATTAAAATGTGCCGGATAGCACAACATACCATCGGCAAGTATCCCCATTGCCGAAACATACACAACCAAATCGATGGTGGGGCTTTTGCCTTGAGCTCCTCACCACGATTAATTACAATATATACATCATGCAAACGGGGTCGAAACCGGGGGCATGACATTACCCTCCCCCTTGGAATAACACCGTCCTCGATGTTCCATTACATATATACAATACATGTACAATTGCACATCAAAATTCAAAATTGCAGATCTATCCCACGTTCAATCATTTACTTTGAACGTTCAAGACAAAGCCTCTCGGCTTCCATGGGCTTTTCCTGCTGGTTCTCAGCTTCCAGCTGATCCCGTAGTCTAGGAACTTTGCGGCTATTGCCCTCATCATGTTCCCTCATCAGACAGTCCCGGCATAAATGATGTCCTCCGCATCTCCAGCATCTCACTGGCTGCTTCATCATTACCTGCTCAATTTCCCTTGAGTCTTCATGCCTGGACCGTTTCTTATCGGGTCGCTTGGACAATTGTCCCATTGCTGATCCACCTTCCTTTCCTTTGCCGATTGCTCCCAGAAGGCTTTTCACCTCCCTTTGCAAACCAATAGAGTCTTGCAAAATCTGGTGGTTCATTTCACTCTGCCTTTTCTGTATCCTGAGCATCTCCCCAAGATTTTCTTGGGTTTTGGCAATCATTTGAAGGAGACTTCCAGCCAAGTCCAACAACTTTTGATCTGCTGCCATGGTCAATGTGCACCACCTGGTTTCACTTTTCTCACCTGTGAAATGCACCATTGAAATTCTATCAGACCAAGCATAATATAGATATCAAAATCAGTTAGTTAATTACCCAATTGGCATGACAGTCCAAGTCTCATCAATGAGGCCTTCATATCTTTCATGCCTTCCCCCAACAGGCACATGAGCTCATTCATGTCCATTCCTGGGCAGGGAATTAACTATTCCAGCATTCAAAAATTTGCTTAAGCAAATACACACATTTCATTCTCAATCATACATGCATTCAACAGTCCTTTGTTTTCACAATGCATAAACATATATCTATATATATATATAATCAAAAGGCAAGAGAGAGAGCAGTAAGAGTTTTCCCCCTCTTTGTTCTGTTCCATCCTGGAACCCTCGCCATCGCAGTGGCTTTTCATGCTCTCAGCCTCTTTCACTTCACCGTGAATGCTGGACCAATCTTTCTTGGTCATGACACTTAGTGTCTTTGGTCTATTCTAGACCTCTAAACCATGGAGTCTCTCCACATGGTTTGTCTCGGCTGCTAGGACTCCCCCGTCCTACTAGCACTTTTTCATTACCGCTCATTCTGAGCTTTCCAGGACAGTCACATGTCCGCATGCATCTCTAGGATGCTCTTATAGTCCTCGCTTTCCGCGACACCTATATCCAAACATTGAATAGATTCACATGTTTAGTTTATTCTCATTAATTTCATCTCTAGAACAAGAGCTTAAAACATCATAACCAAATCATATACACATGTATACTCATAAGCAAATTAATCCAATACTTATCTGTATTGTGCGTTTCCTCGTTCGTCCACAGGATCCTGCTTCGCTTTGCAAGCCTTGGGATCACCTATGGACTCAGATGTTAGGTCAGCACGCAGGCTTATC
>LPNX011060190.1:1542995-1566156 GCA_001517045.1 Pseudotsuga menziesii | reverse complement strand
GATCATGACTATCCTGCATTCATAACAGCCTTCGAAACAGTTCCAGAATTATCAGTAATTCATCAGTTCAGTCATTAGTTCTCCATAATATCACATGCATTCTTCTCAATGTATTCATGCAATGCATCACAACATTTACACCTACACTTATGCAATCAGTCATTCCCACCCTTCATAGGCATATATCCAATGCATAGCTACAAGATTCATAAAATCTTCTTAATGCATGTCCATCTATGCTATCTTGCATTGAGTCAGGAATACTATGCATTCAACCATACCATGGCCTAACCATGACTACCTCATATAGGATGCATGATTATAATCAATATCATCAACATATATAGACATGACACCTGTCTACATTCCATCATTCACATGGTATGAGGTCTCTTACCTGGACCAATCCATGGAATCTATCATAAGCAGACTCTTACCTGCATGGGTCTTACTTACGCCCTTGACATGACCAATTTGATTGGTCCTTGTAGGAGATTGCAAAATTTGCTCACCAACTATTGTCATGGACTCGTTGCCTTATCCCTTCTCCATAGGGTTGCTGGTTTCATTCGTCAGCATCAGCATCAGCAACATATTCATCCAAGTCCATGTCATCGTTGGTTTGTTCACTAATGCCAACATCAAAACAATGACTATCATTAGTGGTTCATTATACATATATAATTTCCAATAGTCTTACCAACATGCAATATCCTATGCATGCAATGCATATCCTCAGGCATTTCAGGCATAAACTCAAGAAACAAAGTTATAATCAGCAAGATAGGGTCTAATGAAAACTTCCCTTTCAAACCCCTCATCTTCTCATGGAATTCCTTTTCCACACAGCAGCTGGTTGACTTCCTAGTCCTTGCTGCCCCTGGGCATGCAACTGTCCAGATTTGTCCACTTGATAACAGCGGCCATCATTAGCACTTTGCTACTTCATTCTCATATTCTGGTCCCTTATCCTTGTTCCCCACTGGATAAGCTTTCCAACGCCCGTTCACACGCGTCATTCCGACCTCGGATGTGAAAACCACATCACTTCCAAGAATGAAGACTTTTCAGCAAACCTTTGCATTTTACCCACAGCTACATTTTGGCCGAGAATGTTAACTTCAGCCACCGCACTTCCATTATATCATTCATATTTTATGAATTCTAGACTCAACTAAATTGCCCCAAACATAGAGTCTTCTTCTCTCAAGGGCGACTGTCTCAGGGGGACGATGGGGATCAAGGGGGCTTGCCCCCTTGTGGGGAGAGGAAGAAAACCTACGTGAGACCCAAAAACGCCCCAAAAACCCCTGCGTGAGAGCCAACAGACCAAAATCGTGGTGAGAGTGTAAACTGACCAGGGATGAGTGCGTGAGGGAGAAGAATGGGCAGATGTGGGTGGAGTGGGCAATTGGGTAAGGCTGACAGCCTCCCACAACCACCACCACTTCAGCAATAAATTCCCTCAGCCATAACTCCTCAACCACCAGCTGAAGCATTAAAGAGGTTGACAAGGTTGGGTGAGACAAGAAGGGTGACAAATAACAAAGGTAATAAAACATGGGTTTTTCCCCCATAACGAAGGTTTGACATCCCCCACCCCTTATCCTTTGGAAATCATGCCCTTTTCATTCAACGTTGCACTGCCGTAGCTGGTTGTGGTTTATTTTAATTGATGTGCGGGTTTACATGATGCCAAATTAAAATGTGCCGGATAGCACAACATACCATCGGCAATTATCCCCATTGCCGAAACATACACAACCAAATCGATGGTGGGGCTTTTGCCTTGAGCTCCTCACCACGATTAATTACAATATATACATCATGCAAACGGGGTCGAAACCGGGGGCATGACACAGTCTGTCATGAGAACCGGACCAAACCAAAAAACCATCATCAATAAATCTTTTGAAGAACTTGAGTTCTGGACAAGGAATTCTGCGGAGAACTTCTTTTTCTAAATGGCAAAGAAAAAGGCAAGCATAGACAACGATAAAATTGTTTCCCATTGCGGTGCCTCTAATTTGCTGATAAAAAGAACTGTTGAATTGAAGAAAATGCCATCTAAGGACTAGTTCAGCAGCACTAACCAAAAAATCCACATATGTCGGAGTAAACAGAACAAAGGTACTGTGAAAGAGCATATCGTGAAGCGCAAGAAGGCCTTCTTGCGTAGGAATGCTCGGATATAATGATTCTACATCAAAAGTAACCAAAAGAGAATCAACAGAAAAAACGTTATGTTTCAATAGGCTGCAGAAGACAAAGAGAATCTGGAAGATGATTGGGTTGTTCCAAGAGAGTGTTCAAGAGTCTATGATGTAAGTATTTGGACAAAGGTTCCAACATAAAGCCATTGTAAGAGCAGATAGGACGCCCTACAAGAGGATTTTTTTGCACTTTCCAAATAAAATACAGAACACATGCACGAGCATGCCGAATGTCTACCTGCAAAATATACTTCCATTGGCTTACAGTAAGAAGATTTATGTACCTAGCTTGAAGCTGTCGAAGAGAAGCTCGCAAAGCAATCCAAGGAACAGCTGCAATAGGTTGATATACATTGTGGTCAGATAATTGTTTGTTACCTTCCACAAGATACTTTGTTTTGTCAATTACAACAATGCCCAGATTGTTATCAGCAGGTTTGATTACAATAGGAAGACGACGAAGTTTTCTGAGAGCAATCACTTACGATCTTGAAAGGCGAGGCTTAAAAGAAAAAGCAACAACATCAATTCTGTTGTGTAGAATTCTTAAACCAAAAAGAAGAGCAGGGCTAAGATATTGATTTTTGACAGGAGACTCCCAAGAGGGGTTGGGAATTCTAAAAGGATCATAGAAATCAAAGTCTGAATTTCTAAAATGAAGTCTAAGTCTGCATAATCTGGAGAAAACATCATATTCTTTGAGAATGATTTCTTTAGCCATAGGGGGGGGGCCTAGGAATGTACTTATGCCCGAGACCCAACAATTGTACTGAACTAAAAGGTAAATGTACAGTAGTTAATTGTGGATAGCAAGATTGCTTATCCGACGATCTAACCAAGAAGGAGTGAATTTACCAATGAGATAAAGCAAAAATGAGTAGGGGTTTATAGCAGGCAGCTAGTACAAACATCTAGAGCGACTTACATATGGGCTTTCCCCTTGTTCTGAGGAGGGGGAGGATGACGGCAACACGTCTGGCCGCAAATGCTCCTTCCGACTAGACGCGTCGTTGTCATCCTCCCCCTCCCCAGAACAAGGGGAAAGCCCATATGTAAGTCGCTCTAGATGTTTGTACTGGTTGACTGCTATAAACCCAAACTCATATCTGCTTTATCTAATTGGTAAATTCACTCCTTTCGAGTTAGATCGTCGAATAAGCAATTTTGCTATCCACAATTTATCCACTGTTTATTTACCTTTCAATTCAGCATAGTTGTTGGGTCTCGGGCATAAGTACATTCCTAGGCCTCCCCCTATGGCTGAAGAAATCATTCTCAAAGAATATGATGTTTTCTCCAGATTATGTAGACTTAGACTTCATTTCAGAAATTTAGACTCGGATTCCTATGATCCTTTCAGAATTCCTAACCCCACTTGGGAGCCTCCTGTCAGAAATCAATATCCTTGCTCTGCTCTTCTTTCTAGTTTAAGAATTCTACACAACAGAATTGATGTTGTTGATTTTTCTTTTTAAGCCTCGCTTTTCAAGATCGCAAGTGATTGTTCTCAGAAAACTTCATCGTCTTCCTATTGTAATCAAACCTGCTGATAAAAATATGGGCATTGTTGTAATTGACACAGAAAAGTATCTTGCGGAAGGTAACAGACAGTTATCTGACTGCAATGTATATCAAGCTATTGCAGTTGTTCCTTGGATTGCTTTGCGAGCTTCTCTTCGACAGCTTCAAGCTAGGTACAAAAATCTTCTTACTGTAAGCCAATGGAAGTATATTTTGTAGGTAGACGTTTGGCATGCTCGTGCATGTGTTCTGTATTTTATTTGGAAAGTGCAGAAAACTCCTCCTGTAGGCATCCTATCTGCTCTTACAATGGCTTCATGTTGGAACCTCTGTCCGAATACTTACATCATAGACTCTTGAACACTCTCTTGGAACAACCCAATCATTTTTCAGATTCTCTGTCTTCTGCAGGCTATTGAAACTGAATGTTTTTCTGTTAATTATGTTCTGGTTACTTTTGATGTAGAATTATTGTATCCGAGCATTCCCATGCAAGAAGGCATTATTGCGCTTCGCGATATGCTCTCTCACAGTACCTCTGTTTTGTTTACTCCGACAGATGTGGATTTTTTCGTTAGAGTTGCTGAATTGGTCCTTAGATGGCATTTTCTTCAATTCAATGGTTCTTTTTATCAGCAAATTAGAGGCACCGCAATGGGCAGCAATTTTGTCGTTGTCTATGCTTGCCTTTTTCTTTGCCATTTACAAAAAGAAGTTCTCCGCAGAATGCCTTGTCCAAGTTCTTCAAAAGATTTATTGATGATGGTGTTCTGGTTTGGTCTGGTTCTCATGACAGACTGCTTGCTTTCCTAGAATGCTATCAGTCGATTTATCCTGATAACATTCCAATTACCTCTTTTATTTCTTCTACAAGTGTTAACTTACTAGATGTTGTGCTTTTCAAAGGACCTAATTTTCATACTTCTGGAAAACTTTCTACCAAGTGCTTTCAAAATCCTCTAAATGCATACCAATACATTCCGTTCACTTCTTGGCATCCTCGGCACCAAAAAGTTGCATTTGTGGTTCATGAATTAAGAAGATACCTGCGTCGAGAAAGCAGTCATGATGGTTTTCTGAAGCTCAAAAGGTTGTTCTATTTACGGCTCCACGTACAGGGATATCTACCTTATTTTCTTCAGGCTTGTTTTGCTCAAGTTCATTGGGATCATAGAAGATACTTTACTGCATCAGGTTTATGTGCGAGGACCTCTTATATACATTGGCCTCAAGAGGGCCCCCTGGTGTTAAATATGGATTTTTGTGAATCTAACAGAGCTTTGAACCTTGGGGGTACCCTAAACCCTAAACTACATGGAGACTTCCAGCTCACCCTCTGTTGCAGCATATTCCTAGACCTCTTATATGTTGGAGAAATCCACATAAACTTGGTTCCTTCATCATAAGCAATTCAGATCCTCGTTGATTTTTATGAGCAACCCCATTGTACAAGAATACACCACTTAGCCCTCGTACTCTTGATAATGTAGCAATAACTCCACCCTTCGACACTCCCTGAAGTGACTCCTCCTCTACTACTCTAAGCTCCTCGGTTGTTCCCTATTCAGGCTCATCCTCGTCCTCTTCACTATCTGAGTAGACTTCTATATAGTAACCTTTAGATTTCCCTGCACACCTATGACCTGGAATCCATGGTTCCTAACAAGTGTAGCACAATTTCTTCCTTCTGAGTTCCTTGCTAGTGTCATCATCCATCCAATTTTTCTTCGGCCATTCTTGCTGGAAGGGTTTCTTGTCTTTGTCTTTAATTGGAAAATTTGTCTTAACCGATAACCTGTTCTTGGGAACTGAATCTTGTAGATCTTGGGTTCTACTGATGGCATCCTGTAAAGTGGATGGTTTGCAGGATTTCACCCACCCACGTAAAGGCTCAGTCAAAGCTTCTGTAAATAACATAACCAACATACTCTTGGATACATCCGTCACCATAACTACCACTCTTTGAAACACAATATGAAGGCCTCGGCACTACCAGTTTGTTTGAGTTGTGCTAGCTCTCCGAAATGTATCTCTAGGTCCCTCTTATCAAACTGCTCCATGATCTTCTGTGTGAAATCACTGTATGAAGTGATGGTGTTGTGACCCAATGTCACTAACCCATGGTACCACCACTCATGAGCCTTGTCCTCCAAATGTAAGGTAGCCAATTTAATGGCATCTATCTCAGTCATAGGGTTTAGTTGGAAATAAGTATCCAACTTCTGGACCTATATTCTCACCGATCAACCGCGAAATCCATCAAAATTAGGAATGGTCCACCTGCCTACGATTTTCTGACCCTGTTTATAGCATGTAACATCTCTTTTTGTCCCTTAGCTAAGTCATTTAAGGTGTTAACCAAGATTTGATACCATTGTAATATCCCAACTGATATCATACCCTTATACTGGTAGGTATTGATGAATGTTTGCAGGTTTATATGTTTTAGGTGTGTAAGATAAGTAATTTGGTTTGCATGCAAAATAGGTTACGTGCCCAAAAACCCTAAATATGACAAATATGGAGATAAAATAGGAAATAGGCTTCAGTACGATTGTAGCAACATACCAATATTTATAGCTATGATGGTTCTTCAGTATACAAAAGACATGCATGCCATGCATCAGCTATAGCTTCTAAAACGTGTTGTTGGTTCTAGGTGATTCACCCATGTAAGGAAAACGTCCCCTCTTTGGATGATGATCTTCTCGTAACTGCTTCAACACTTGGCGGATGGTGTTGAGACTTTATAGGTCAGGTAGTATGGTCTTCCTGAAGATTCTAGTGGACACATGCAACAGTTTAACTCCCTTCTTGGACACTAGCGAATTGTTTTCCTCTGAATGGATGACGCCCCCCCTCTTCCACGTTTCTGTTGGTATCTGCTCTCGATGTGCAAAAGATGGCCTGATGATCACCCAGTATAGTAATATGACCCTCCGAGGAGAATGGTAGTGCCATGCAGAAGAAATGATGAGTCTCTGGATCAATGCAAATTGTTCTTGGTGTCTCCAACTCTCCCCCAACAGTAAGACGTGGCCATGTGTGTGTTGGATCTCTGATGATCAATGAAGAGCTTGAAGTGCGGATGATAGATCTGAATGGTCTATCCGATAAGTGATTAGGGCAGATAGATTTCGTTGCCGAAAACACTTGTTAGTTGATGGCCCAGGCCCTCAACCCCAGCTTGTTGCTGCGGCTACTGCTGCTCCTGCTCTCAAAACCAATCTCAAAAGTGAATAATAACAATAGATACCTTTTTGGTTCGACTTATCTTCTTATATAGCTTTTAGGGTTTGCATGACTTTACTTTTGCATGCATACAAATCTAATTGCTCATTGACTTATGTAATATGATATCTGCATGCTTTTTGATATCTGTTACGATGACCTTTTCTAATAAATCGATGGCCTAATAATACTGAAGAGATGTTCTTTTATGTTCCTGATACTAAATGTCCCCAGTCAATTCCCTTTTCTTGATACCTGCTCGAACCTATGGGAATTAAATAGATTAACGGGTGTCTCAGATGCTTATTTAGAAGAGGGCATTAGATTTAGCCCTCTTTATATTACAAATTTTTTTATGCTGAGGGACATTTTTTAATATCCAACACTCCTAGACCTTAACTACCCCATGGAATTCATCATTAGAACGCCTTTCACCACTTTGGAGGAATTTTTGAGTGAAAAACACAGATAATTAAAATCACTAAAAGGGAATTTTAATTATCCAAGGGAAAAAACACTCGTTGAAATGACTTCCCTAATGATAAAATCCTAGGTAACTAAATTTTACAAAAATTTACCCTCATGCTAACATATCATTACAAAATCCCTCATAGGGGTGTAATGTTCCAAATTTTGCATTGGGTCACAATGGCCAAATCACATTTTTCATATTCATGAAAGTTATCAAAGGGATGCTAAAAGCTAAATAATTGCAAAGGAGGAAAATCACTAGTTTCCTAGGTTGGGGGTGGAAGCTTTGAGATTTGGAATAAGGGGGATAATAAATGATGTTTAGACATTAGAAGAGGATAAATATTTAATAATGTAGCTTATTAAATAAATACAAGAGAAAATTGAAATGGTTATGGAGAATGGAGACTATGGGGCCCACTCAAGCTAGAATTCCTATGTTAAATGGCATCCTCCTCTTGTAATTTCGAATCTATCGGAAGCCTAATGTTTTGGGATGGATTATGAGGTTAATATACTTGCCCATATACTTCATAAGTTGAATTTGGGATGAATTGTAACTTACATGGGAGCGGAAGAGCCAAATGGGAGTTTCATGGACACTTGGCTAGATTCCTCTTACATTTATGACATCTATGACACCAATGATGGAGATTCTATGACAATTATGACAAAAGTCAGATCTGAAGGCTGACATACTGACATGTCAAAACTGAATAGAGCATCTTAGAGGTCGAAATTGGGAGTTGGAGAAGGCCAAGAGGCTCCTACTCAAATTTGGGAGAAGAGGGAAGGTGAAGAGAGAGGCCACATGGCATAGCATGAGCAGCCACACCAATTCGACTTGGCTTTGATTTATGGATGGATTTGGAACCTTAGAAGACCAATAATTTTTATGAAATACAGGGATCAACCATGAGAAGAAGCTTTTGCTCATTTGTGAATTGTGAGAGCTAGTGGATGACTAGTTTTCCTGCTTAAGCCAATTTCGAGGGTGAAAGATTCCCATCATAGTTGGTGTTTGGAAAGGCCACTCAGGTCTTTCATGGAGCTTTAATGGAGTCTTATTTGCAGGTGCAAGCTACAGGAAGTTCATGGAAATCTCAATATCAGCTTGTTCTTCCATTCATCTCAAGTTTTCTCACCATATTTCAGCTCTATAGAGTTAGGCGCACTTGGTGAGCTATTAATATCTTTGAGGGAGCTTCTCTTGCTCCAGTATTTTGTATTCTGATGTAAATGCTCTCTGTTCTTTAAGTTTAGAAAGCTCTCAGGTTGAAAATCCAATATATCTCAATATTATTGTCCAATATTGAAGAAACAGTGCCATTTCCCCAATACCTTGTTGTAAACTCTTGCAATCTTGATGGAATCGAAAATATGTGTGCAACATTGATAATTTATTAATGAATGAACTATCATTAAAGTATATCATTGGTTTCATGGTTTGTAACTGAGAATTTGTGGCCATTGGGTCGAATTTCATAGCATTTTGGGCAAACTACATCTCATTTCCCCAATGGTCCAAAACTAGTTTTTTATATCTAATTGAAGGAAGTGATAACAGCCATGGGTGTTTGATTGGTTGTGCATATTAGTCTCCAATAATGTCTTATACACATCCCCTACTTCAATTTGATAATTTTAGTGAGTTTATGTACATTTGGGAAGCCATTCCGGAAATTACCTGGGAGGGATTTGAGCCCCAAAATTGCTAGTAAATTCATCTATCTTATTCAAAATTTGATATAGACTTGCAGAACTGATTGGAGGACCATAATACATCCCTGAACATAATAATTAAGTTATTATATCAGTCATACACCTTCTCTGAATATTTGGGGGCTATTGCTCTGATTTGGAGACCAAGACACTAAAACTAGTCAAGAGCCAAAATTGTGAAAAAATAGGAAAATTGGGCATTTTAATAAAAATTCCAAAAAGGGGACATTACAAGGGGTGCGGAAATTTCATGGAGAAGAAGAGAAGAACGGGGCAAAATGCCCTGCTGAGTCTTTTGGAGCTTGATAAATTTTGATCTAAATACACTTCAATCATCTTGACGGTACATGGTACATGGTTGCCCACCAAGTTGGTTAGGTGGACAACATTCTGGCTCCAACTGCGTGTAAGTTCCCATCTGCTCCAAATCATAAGCAACTTCAGCATGTGATGACAGCTAATCCTCCACTCTTCACTACACTGCTTCTCCAGATCTTCACTATCGATGCTCGTGTGCAACTCAGACTGATCATATGGACAAACTGCATGCTCCTTCTCCATACAAAGGCTTCCCAAGGCCTTAAGATCCATACTCTCTCTAAAAACTCATAGAAAGGATCTTCAATAAAACCATCAAGAGACTCAATACTCCCTTTTTCAAACATGACATAGACAAGATTATCAATAAAACCTTCAAAAGATTTTGATTCATTATATTCCTCAGACATGTCATAGATTGGATCTTCCATGAATGTCCAAGAATCCTCATCAAGAACTTTGTTAGACATAGGGGAGTCTTACGCACAGTCATCATGTTCCAGGCTATACTTGTCCTCGACCTGATCGCAATCCTCTTCTTCAGAAAAAAAAATGTCACAAGGCAATAAGCCTTCCCAACTATCATCATTATACGGAGAATGGGAAGGAGTACCATCTAGTACATAACAGATTTCACCATAAGTTTCATTATAGGCTTCTGTAATGTTTTCTTCATGAGGTTGATATGGGGTACAAAAGTGAGCATCATCAATGAAATAATCATGAAAGAATCCCCAGTCTTCAATATTCTTTGTTGAGGGGACATGAGGAGGATCTTCAACAATGTCTGAACTTTGATAGACTTCAACAATGGTATCATCATGGAGATGTTGCTCAATAGTGGGAATTATGGGTTCTCTCAACTTTTAGTTGGTTGAAGCCCCTTTCTACAGCGGTTACCATATCTTCCTCACCATGCCACCTCTTAAAAAAATAGCAAAGAAATTTTCAAGGGATGTAATGCATTTATCAGGAAGATCAGAATACCACATCCAAGCATCCTTCTTTAGAGTATTAACAAATACCCGCATCATAATATTTTGATGAAGCATGTTGAGTTCATGTCCCACAAATGAAAGAAAATATATGATGTGTCAGACAGTTGAATTGCTATTTCCACAAAAAATTGGAAGCTAAACATTTCCCTTATTTGAGAGACATGGTTCATGGTTGGGAAAGCCAGAATGCCTGACAAGTCAATGGGAGCATATCCATTTGAAATTTGAGCTTTGTACTTTTCATCATCCATAGTAGCTATCAATGGCACATATATGAATCAATCATGCATCTCATACTGGATTGGAGCTATCAAACAATGAGCTTTAAAGAATTTACTATATTGCATAAGATCATCTACACACAATCAATCTCAACAATTTTATGAGAAATAGGGTTTTATCCCTTCAATGGAGTCGCCATGTGAGAAGAAAAATATCATTATAAATCTCTCACAAACAATTGTTTTTTTGGTTTTTCTTTGTAAATTACAAAATACAAAAGGTCAGTGGAATCGTCTGATGAAAAATAAGATCTACTCTAAGAGTCTAAACATTCATCAATCAAAGCAAAAACAAAAACAAAAGAAAAAGTCATACACCGGGAACAAAAGACTTGTCCCCAGCAACGGCGCCCAAAATGTTGCTGCCTAAGACACACTTGACCGCCAAAAAGCCTCCCAACAACTAGGTGTGTTCTTAAGGGAAAACTATGAGTTTAGGACCCACTTCACCTCAATTCCTAATTCCTTCGTTTAGACCCAACTCCCAAAGGTCAAGGGGGGTAGTCCCCATTTACTGAGTTTTCAAAAGTTTTGTTTTAGGAGTTAAAACTTAGTTAGACTTAGTTAAATCCTAGCCCTTCCTCTTTTTCTTAGAAAGGGTGGAAAAACCCAACTTCCTTTGCAAGCAATGAATGGCAACTTAAAAAATAAAAATAAAACAAATTGCTAATTTAGACACACAACCCTCTTCCTAAAGAAGAGATGGGGAAAGCAATAGAACTAAAAATACTGAAAGCAAAACTAAGTAACCAATTCTCGCCCCTCTTTGCTTGCAATGCAAGGTTGGGCAAGCCGAACCTCTTTTGCATGCAAGGGATGGCTGAAAAATAACTCCAAATATAACTTAGAAAATAAATAAAGAATCAAGTCCAAGAGACTCTCTTGGACTTGTTACAACAAAGAATTTTAGCAAGTAATATGAGAGTGAATAGGTAGGAAAAGTGGGGAGTAGCCCCTTCTTGGAAATGACTTTGAAGCACTTCCTTTTGGGTAACCTTTGCACCCTTTTATGACCAAAATTTGATATAGTTTCCCCTTGTTCTGTAACAAACCAGCAAACAAAACAATGGTAAAAGATGTCCAAAATCACTTTAGGGCACTATGAATGTTAGTGAAAAATTATGCACAAATTTTTTACAGAATTTATCAAGTAACTACCTTCAAAGAGTTTGAGAATTCAAGTAATTAAACAAGATTTAAAATGCTAATGTGATAAAATGAATGTGCAGAAATTTAGATTGGAAAATAGAGAAAAATGCCCTTTTGCTCTTCAATGATTGAAGAAGTGTGGCATCCAACCGAGGAATCTCACTCTCCAATCCAAGCAACCTGCAACTTAAAAGATCTTTGCTACACAACTAAAAAGAAGGTAAGATTCATACGATGAGCCAAGAAATCATTTACTTCAACCAAGAAAAATATGAAGTCCTTAACTACAAAAATGAAAACTCACAAAATATATGGCAAAAATACCACAAATCTCACCAAAGGAAAGAAGTTTGCTTCTATGGCCTCCCCAAACTTGAGCAGCTATTGAGCATGGAAGCGAATCACCATAGAGCACCAAAGAACACAAGATTTCCTCCAAAGAATTTTATTAACAAAACCAAATGGCTGAAAATTACAATGGCCCATATGGGAGCAAAATAGAAGAAAGAGTAAGAGAGAGTGCAAGAGCCTGAGATATTGTAACCCAAATGAGGATGAGAAACCTCCTTAAATAGGAAAAGAGTGAGAGGGGACCCCATTTGCATGTTTGCCACTTGTCACACAAGAGGGAGGTAAGTTCATGAAGGTGGCGGGCACTTCCCCTAGGGAGACCACTTCAATATTATGAAACACTTGCAGGGGGGGGGTCTTTTGGCCTCTAATGTCACCTTAGGTACATAATATAACATTTGAAAACTTAATTTCCCTTTCCCAAGTGACTCTAGTCACTTTACAAAAAAACTTCATTCTAATTAATGGCCAATTTTCCTGATTTTTTGGACTGACTTAGGAAAACATGACGAAAACCTTATCAAAACGCAACAGCTTGACTCAAAACTTCGTCCAAGGTTGTTGGGGTCTCATGCCATTGATTTTGAGTACCGATACCCCTATTTATGGGCATTAGATGACATTTATCCCTCCTTACATTCCAATATTTTTATGTTGAGGGACATTTTTTAATTACCAAAAATTAAAAAATCCTATGCAAAACTTAATGAAATTCCACAAGACTCTAGAAAATGTCTAGCATGGTAATATACAACACTCCTAGACCTTAATTACCCCATGGAATTGATCATTAGAACGCCTTTCACCACTTTGAAGGAATTTTTGAGTGAAAAACTCATATCATTAAAATCACTAAAAAGGAATTTTAATTATACAAAAGAAAAAATCCGCCGCAGGGGTGCAGAAATTTCATGGAGAAGAAGAAGAGAAGAAAGGGAAAAAGTTGCCCTGCTGAGTCTTCTGGAGCTTGAAAAATTTTGATCTAAGTACACCTTGATCATCTTAACGATACATGGTACATGGTTTCCCACCTAGTTGGTTAGGTGGTCGACATTTTCGCTCCAACTCCGAGACGTGTGCTCGTTCTTGTCTTCAAGCAAGAAGAGGATACAAGAACTCCAAAATCTCTAGTTTTTATAATATGTAAAAACATCTCAACTTGACAAGAAAACCTTAGTAGCATAAGTTTTATAGAAAAACCAATGAACCATAGGTTACTTTATTAAAAGGTAAGAGAAACCTAAATACAAAAAAGAAACGCAGAAAGTAAATGCTCACTTTAAGGAGCTTATATTCCGACTCTAAGCATGATAAAATAAACACCTTAGGTAAAATCAAATATCCAATGCAACCACCTAAGCATTTTATCAAATTTTTAAATTTTTGCCTTGTCTTTGGTTACCAAAAGACACATTTATTAAGGAATGCAAACCGGCGTGATGATCCAAAATGGGCAGGCTAGATGGGAAATCATACACATGAATAATGTCATCAAACTGCTTCCCAAACTAACAGGTGCTCCCACAAGCTTCTTCTATCCAAGATTGGATAGGACTAATATACACATATGCATGATGAGGGAGAACAACAACTTCATCATATTGTTCCAAAGGGATTATTTGCTAATAACTTTGTGTGTAAGCCTCGATCTACTCCAAATCATAAGGAACTTCAGCATGTGACGACAACTGATCCTCCACTGACTCCATCACATCTAACTCTTCACTACACTACTTCTCCAAATCTTCATTATTAATACTCGTGTGCAGCTCAGATTGATCATATGGACAAACTGCATGCTCCTCCTCAATACAAAGGCTTCCCAAGGCCTCGAGATCCATGCTCTCTCTAAGAACCTCATAGATAGGATCTTCAATAAAACCATCAAGAGACTCAATACTCCATGTTTCAGACATGACATAGACAAGATTATCAATAAAACCTTCAAAAGATTTTGGTTCATTATATTCCTCCTTAGACATGTCATATATTGGATCTTCATGAATGTCCAAGAATCCTCATCTAGAACTTTGTCAGAAATAGGGGATTTTTCTGCACATTCATCATGTTCCAGGCTATACTTGTCCTCCTCCTGATCACAATCCTCTTCTTCAGAAAAAAAGGTCACAAGGCTGTAAACCTTCCAAACTATCATCATTATTACGATGAATGGGAAGGAGTACCATCTTGTACATAACATATTTCACCATAAGTTGCATTATAAGCTTCTATAATGGTTTTTTCATGAGGTTGATATGGGGTACAAATGTGATCATCGTCACTGAAATAATCATGAAAGAATCCCCAATCTTCAATACTCTTTGTTAAGGGGACATGAGGAGGATCTTCAACAATGTCTGAACTTTGATAAACTTCATCAATGGTATCATCATGGAGATGTTGCTCAATAGTGGAAATTATGGGTTCTCTCAGCTTTTTTAGTTGGTCGAAGCCCCTAAAGAATCAAGCCCAAGAGACTCTCTTGGACTTATTGCAACAAAGAATTTTGGCAAGTAATATGAAAGTAAAGAGGTAGGAAAAATAGGGTTTCACCCTTTCTTGGCAATGACTTTGAAGCCCTTCCTTTTGGGTAGACTTTGCGCCCTTTTATGACCAAAATTTGGTATTGTTTCCCCTTGTTCTTCCACAAACCTACAAAAAAACAACACAAAATGAGTGTTAGTGAAAAATTATGTACAAAGTTTCTATAGAATTTATCAAGTAACTAGCTTCAAAGAATTTGAGAATACAAGTAGTTAAACAAGATTTAAAATGCTAATGTTACAAAATGAATATGCTCGAATTTAGATTGGAAAATGGTGAAAAATGTCCCTTGGTCTTCAAAGTTTGAAGAAGTGGGGCATCCAACTGAGCAATCCCACTCTTCAATTCAAGCAACATGCAACTTGAGAGATTTTTGCTACACAGCTAAAAAGAAGGTGAGATTCATACAATGAGCCAAGAAATCATAAACTTCCACCAAGAAAAATATGAAGTTACAAAAATGGAAATTCACAAAATCTATGGCAAAAATACCACAATTCTCACCAAAGCAAAGAACTTTGCTTCTTTGGCCTCCCCAAACTTGAGGAGCTATTGAGCAGGGGAAGCAAATCACCATATAGCACTAAGGAACACAAGATTTCGTCTAAAGAATTTTATTAACAAAGCCAAATGGCTGAAAATTACAATGGCCCAAATGGGAGCAAAATGGAAGCAGAGCAAGAGCCTGAGAAATTGTAACCCAAATGAGGAAGAGAAGCCTCCTTAAATAGGAAAGAGTGAGAGGGGACCCCATTTGCATGTTTGCCACTTTTCACACAAGAGGAAGGGAAGCTCATGAAGGGAGAGGTCACCCCCCTAGGGAAACCACTTCAATCTTATGAAACACTTGCATGAGGGGAGCCTTTTTGCCTCTAATGTCATCTTAGACCCATAATATAACATTTGGAAACTTAATTTCCCCTCCCCAAGTGACTTTATTCACTTTACAAAAAATTTCCATTCTAATTAATGGCCAATTTTCCTGACTTTTTGGACTGACTTAGGAAAACATGGCAAAAACCTTGTCAAAACTCAACGACTTGACTCAACTTGGTCAAAACCACAACACAACATACGGTTTCTTGGTTTTAACCAAGGTTACACGAACCGTGGGTGCGATCGGAATCGGATGACGAATTTGATATGGGTGCGACACTCATCCCAAAATTAGGAATCAGGGATTCGGAACCCTAACCCTAGTTAAACCTAATTATCCTACATTTGTCCTATGTAAACAACTTTAGATTAGTCAAACCGAGGTGGAAGAATCCGAGAATCCGATTCTGAAGAATCTGATTCGAGTGCGGTTAGTCCTAGGGACGAATCCGATAACTGTGGTTTTAACTTAATTCATTCAAAATTGGATTGCCAATTCTTGAGAGGAATGCTAATCACAATTTCTCGGTGGCCTAGAGGAACAAGACTTAGGTCTTATTCCCTCATCTTCACTCAAATACGCTTTTTAAAAAAACAAAAAAATCGAATATTGTAAAAAACCCTAAAAATTACATATTTTTGCAAAAATCTAAATTTTTTTATTTTTGTGCCCTAGTTATATTTAAATAGTTATTTCTGAAATTATTAACTATTGCAATAAATTTTGGTAGTTGAAAAAACATTGAAAAAATCCACAAAAGTTGTAAAATCTTGTAAACAAGTCATTTTAGGTCAAAAAGCACAAATAATAGGTGACATCAACCCTAGGTAGGGTGACTTCAAGCCCCTAAGGTTCTTTGCAAATCTGGTATATTGTTATTGAGGGTCCATTTTGAAAAGGAATCCAAACCCTAGGGGTTTGGAGAGGTTTTCCCTAATTTCCTAGGTCATCCATGGTGAGCCTAGGGGTATTTGAGACAAAGTTTATTTCTGGTTCACCTTGACTACGGCAAATTACAGATCTGGAGTATTAATCAGTTCCGAAAAGAAGGGTGCCCTAGGGGGATTGATGCACCCCTTGTAGCTGGTTCCCGGGAGGTAAAATTCGGGTGATTTCAACGATTAGTTTTGGATATTTCTCGTGTTTTATCTCACTAGTTTTTAATGCATAAAATTACTTGATCTTGTTACATACTTATTATTGCTCCTAACATTTCAAGTCAAGAAGCATTTAATGCATATCTTCCATTGACTTCGATAGGCATTGGTCTATTAACAGTGAGAAGATTTTGTAGGGATGGGCTTGTTTTATTTAAATACCTTTTAGGTCTATTCTTATCTTGTTCGGGGAACTTCCCGTAGCCCAAGCATTACAGGAAATTTCAACTCAAAATGGGCCTTTTAACCTTAACTCAAATTCCATGCCATCATGTGTTAGCCAATGAAATTGCTTTAAATTTGAAATACCGTATAGGTCTTAAACAATTTTTTAATATAAATTTGGGGATAGGTATCATAAAAAAAACTACTTTTTTATCGTATTTTCGACATATCTCCATGTGTTTTTACTCAAATTTCGATCGAGAGAGCTCGTTGGATGCGGAATTAAATTTCGCATCCAACGAACTCTCCCAATCGAAATTTGTGTAAAAATGCGGGGAGATATGTCGAAAATACGAACAAAAAAAGTAGTTTTTTTCTTTATTTGCTCCAAAATTAATAAATATTATTTTATTATTTTAACTATGATTTTATTATTTTCCTTAGGAGGCCCATTTTGAGTTGAAATTTCCTCAAATGGAGCAAGGAAAAAAGAGGAAGGGTATCACATTGAGGTGACATTGGGTGTACCTCCTTGAAATGTTGCCAATCATAGCATTGGGTCCACTAGGTCAACCAGGTCCACATACCATTAGTTGTGGAAGGGTGCTAGTTTTTTAGGTAACAATGCCCATGACCTAAAACTGGTCCATAGAAAGTCCACAGGTGTCTTGTCAACTGTCAAAAAATATGGTCCTTTGGCACCTCATAAAAACTATGGTATAACAGGTACTAACTACAAATCCCCAACAATGTGACGAAAATCACAATTTGAAACATCATAAAATATGATGTGTAACCAAATTGATGTACTCCAAACTAATTAAAAAAGGCAAACACTTTGGTTTTGTTAAACATCAGTAGCCAAGTTGCACATACCCAACCATTGGGTTCAAGCACCCAACACTTGGTTGAAGCACTTGCATCAAGTTTGAGAACCTACACTCAAGTGTAGGATGATGCACCCCAACCACTCGACCCACTTTCTCCCCACAAATTTTAGGCCATACCCTTGCTCTCATCCAAAATGAACTAATCAAAAAGTTCAGCATAATCATTCAACACTGATGGTTCATAGATACAATGCAGAATGAACTTATCATTAATTACTCATCATTTCAAAATCAACAATTTGTGGATACTCAAGATGAACTAATCATAAAAAGCTCATCTAGCACTTTGTCCTTCATCTTTTTTGAACCAATCTTATCTGTTTTTTCTCCAAAAGGACCAAAACTTTGAAATAACCATGGACCCAAGAGCGGTTTTGACCTCCCTCAACCTCTTGAGCATGATGAATGAGGAAGCAAACCGAGTATTTGCAATCTTCAACAATGAAAGATGTGTGTACTCTTTGTAGATTGTGAAGGCATTGGTGTGGTTTTGTACAAAGTTACGGATATGTGCATCCTCGTTAAGGTTGACAATCCATGTCACATTGAAGCAATAGATTTCAATGCTAAATTCAAAGAATGGATAATGCAAGGTGTCCAAAATACCTGTAAGATCAATAAAACCAAGTATAAATGAGTCTAGACTCTAGACTCTACAACTAACAAATCAAATGAAAAGCTAAAAATTGACCTTTCCTAAGGGCCTAGATGAATCTTGTGCTAAATTCAAAGAATGAGCAAATTAGCAATGCAAGGTGTCCAAAATGAAAATACCTATAGATATTTACCTTCCACAATCATGCCAGCATCCTTGCAAACAGGTGCACTGTCCATGATGATTTGTACACAAGAATCAACACCTACGTCTTCAATAACTTTGATGAACAACTCACCCATATACTATGCATCCTTGCATTTCCCAAGAGAATCCATCGCTTTCAAGAACACCAATCCATTTCAAGAAGACACCATGAAATTGATGAGTGGATGGCATGTTGCATCCGTCCATCCATCAGAAACAATACTAACATTGGTTGAGGGCCATTTTGATCTAACTGGCTCAAGAATTTTATCCACCTCCTTTGCCTTAACCAACAATGTGGCTCTAAGCTTCTCTGAACAAGGAGGCACATAACCAGTTGGAGCTCGTTCAATTAGACTTCGACACAACTCAATGAACAATGGTGACTGTGCAACATTGAAGGAAATGAAGTTGAGGTAGAAAAAGAATGCAATGGTAAGGTCCACCTCTCTTCTCGCGCCTCTTGTTGGAAAATCCTGTCCATTAGACCACTTGTAGTTGACCTCTTTCACGTTAGATAAGTATTAACCCCACTCCCATATACGCTAGGTGGAGGCCTGGTGCTAGAGGGTTTCCTCAAGAATGAAAGAGGATCCTCATTCTTTTGTCTTGCTTGTTGGTGCCACCTTCCCTAACCCAACATGATCCTCTCTTTCCATCTCCCTCCTCTGGGTAACACTCACTACTTTACATGAAGAAATCCCATAAGGAAGGGCCAACAAATGCCCTTAACCCGGTAATATGTGCTCTTGAACTCGTGCTTGCAAAAATTGCAACTCCAACTCACATTGCCTCCCTCACCAAGCTTTGCTCCATGCCTTTCTTTCCTTGTCACATACTTCCACAAAGCGTATTTTATCTCTTGGGCTTGTCTTGCTAAAACAGGGTTAAATTGAGCATGAGCTCTACTAGAAGCAGTTGGAGCAATAGCAGGAGTATAAGAGGTTATGCTTGGAGGAGGAAGAGGAGGAGAGGTAATAGATGCAGCATTTCTCCCTTTCCTTTGCCCTTTAGTTGCTGCCCTAACTTATTGAGACATTCTTTTTCTTGCTTAATGGTGAGCTTGAATCCTCCCAACGAAATCCTTCCTCAAAGGCACTTGGAAACCCTTGGAAATGCTTCAAATCCTCTTCACCTTCAAAAAACCTCATTAATACCTCTCCCTTCACTTGCAAATGCATAAAAGAATGATAAAAAACAGTTTTTATAAAGCCACAGGCCTCTTTTCTGGCTTTTACGTGTCCTAGAATCAGGACACAGTTTTGACAGTGCGGGACACGCTGCCACTACGTACCCACCACATGTTTTTCCGTTTCTCGATTCCAATACACAAAAAAACATGTGTTGGCAACGTGTTCGTGTCTGACACGATGACACACGACACGCCGAGGGTTTTGGATGTGTCTGGATTCTTAGTTTCTAAGTTCTTTCTTGGTTTTTTTATGTGCTCTATTTCCATGATATGGTACGAGAGATCATCTAAAACAAAGGAGACATGGAGATCATGAAGACCTAGGGACTATTGTTGGCTGAGACAAATCGATGGATCTCTAGCGTAGCACATGAAAGAGCCAAAAGGGTTTTGTTGAAACCATGTACTATTTCATTTTCTTTTCATTTCAAAGCAACAAAATTCTATGGAATTGTATGGATTTGCACAGTTATATGAAAACGTATAGGTTTTAGGAAATTGTGCATCTATACAAAATTGTGCTACTTTAAGAATTGTGCGAGCTGTACAGAAATGTACAAACAACGAAAGTTTAAAAAAATGGGAATTCATCTATACGGCCCTATTTGACAGTTTGTTAGCAGATCCAAGGAAAAAATTTCTAGTTTAATGTTTTTTAAGCAAATCTTAGTTTTTTTGAGTTGTTTGAAGCACATCTATAAAGATTTGTGTATTTTCCTGTTGGTTGAGGGCATTTTTGTGGTTTATTGAGCTGGTTGTCAAGCAAATCCATCAAAATCTGGGTGTTTTAGTGTTGTTTGTAGATAGATTTACAATAAATTTGCATTTGATTAGAGATATGTGGTTGCTATAGTGATTTAGAGCTAATATCTAGGGGTCTTGCCAGGCATTTTTCAGCATTTTACTCTGTTTCAGTTCATTTTAGCGCCATTTGTGACATATCATTATGGCCTCTTTGATCAACATCATGTTGGAACCCAACCAAAGGTTTTCTGGCAAGAACTACAATACATGGAAGCAATGTATGTTGGCCAATTTTTAGTAAAAATGCTTGGCTAACATTGTCCTAGGTAAATGTATTCACCCCACAGTTGCGGGTAAAGACCAAGACAAGTTTGATGAGACTCGAGAGACCAAGAAGCAATAATGTTGCTTAAGTTGTCCACAATAGATGCTATGCTTCCTAAGACCCTAACTGGGAAGACTTAAGCACCCATCTGGAAGCAGTTAAAAGATCTGCATGAGACCTTGGACAAGGGTCAAGCCTTCTTCCTAAAGAACATGTTGCTTTCATGTAATGTCCCCATTATTTATGTGTTCTCTTGCTCGACAGAGGGATTAATTAATTATTCGATGTCAATGGGCAAAAAGCAACAATTAAAAGTGACGTTGAGTAATTAACTTAAAAAGGGGGTTATAAAGTGACTTAGGGAAATATTACATGACTACTTCATAATTATTTAATGGGGTCCTAAAAGTGACTTTGGCTTTATAAAGCTACTTTAATTAAAAGTTGAGCGGAAAAAAAGTAAGAGTAGCAAGAAAAAAGGTAAAAGAGGCCAAAAGGGGAAAAATTAATTTAAAAGAGGAAATCAACCTCATTTCCATTCATTCATGGATCATTGAAAAGTCATTTTGGAGAGCTCTTGTAGCTTGTTGCTCTTGGGACGAAAACACTAAGGGTGAAGTAGTTTCGGTGGTAAGATAAATCCACCCTAGCTATTGTTTGAGGAGAAATCACTTTAGATTTCCCATGGAGCATTGTTGAGGAAAAAGAGAAGATTTATCTTACAGATTCAAGGAGTTTTCTTGGAGATTGGAGAACACAAGAAAGGGTGCAAGTCAAGAAGAGCATAGAAGCAAAGGGGTCGAACTTGTTTGCAGCTTGAGTATAGAAGTTGGGGAGGGCACACAGGTATAGAAGCTGAGCATACTCATATAGTGGGTCGCACCTCCAACCTAGGCCTAATAAGTTACCGGAAACTTCTAGGAAAGGGGAGAGGAAACTTCGTTCCCCGTTTCGAAAACTTAAACGCAGGGGATACGGCTTGGAAACGCCACTGAAACGTTTCCAAGCCGTATCCAAAATTAGAAACGTTTCCATTCCGTTTCCAACCGTTTCTTGAAACGTTTCCAGAGTTTCCAGCCGTTTCCTTAGACGTTTCTAGCAGTTTCCTGGTTTTCTGAAACGTTTCAGCTGCTACAGGGTAAGTTTTTGACTAGAAATATTGATTTTTTGACATGAAAATAAACAAATAAATAACCCCAAAGGCAAACTATAAAACCATAACCCTAAATTGAACCTCAAAACATAGATATAAAGCCTCAAAGCTTATAAATCAAGAGCAAAACCTTAATCCTAAATTGGTGAATGGTAATTTGACATCTTATGTCTCATTGATTGTGTTTCATTGTAATTTTCCAAAATTGATAGAGGCCTACCGTTGGTTCAAACAATCATTGATCTATGGACATTTTGTTGTATCAAATGCTTGTCTACTATAGTGATAGGTTCACAGCCTAGTGTAGAAGTACAATGACTTTTATTTTTATTTTTTTTTCTTTTCAGTTTTTTTGCCAATTCCTCACAACTTCGTTTTAAATAAACCCAAATGACTTGCATATGTTGATAAATCAACTTGCATATCAAAATTAATACAATGGCAGATTTAGCCATACAAAATAGCGTACTACATTTAGGAAGGGTTACATAAACCAACAAATATTTCCAATAATCTTCCAACAAACTTCAGTTTTCTTCTTTTCCTTTTTGAATTAGTATGAACCCTTGACCTATGGCCTTATTTACTCCATTGCTAGTACACTCATATCCCTATCCTTATGTTGTGGAGAGAATTATGATGGTGCGTCGTTTAGCCAGTTCTCCTTAAGATGTGCATGTGATATTTTAATCTTATTTCAAGCATTTTTATTAGTATAAACCATAAAACATAAACAACATATCCAAGGAAACTCATTGGTGTCTAGAGATAGTATTATTGCATAGAGTGCAATATTGCATGTCATCACACTCGCACCTAAGTTGCACTAAAACATGAGCTCACTTATTTATACTTGTGTGCTTAATTAATCCCCTTAAAACATGGTTGATTATGCCAAATTTGAATATCCAAGTCGGTTGCAAATCATAGACAATCCTATGAATTTAGGCCCTTTAAGAGCCAGTCAGTTAATCACTTTTGAACCAGTCGGTTGGTCAATTGACTCTCACTTGCCTAGTTGATTGTCTCGTCAGTGAGTGGACCAACCTAAATACTA